>VXAY01004698.1:1120956-1141838 GCA_013399855.1 Oxyruncus cristatus | reverse complement strand
TTTTATTTTTTCCCTATGGGGAAAAGATTGATCAGTTGACAGATCTGGGTCAGGTTGGTGAGCAGGGCTTGCTGTTTTCTGTGACAAAGCGGGATGGAGGTGGATGGGGAGAGCTCTGCTCCTCTGTCAGACAGGGGAGGTGGACTCCAGCTTTCTCACAGCCTGAGAAACACCACGTGGGGAGTGACTATTTGGCCATGGAGATCAGGGGAAAAAAAAACCCTCATTTTTTTTTTGCCTTTGCTTCCCAATCTTCAGTAGTGGCAAGAAAGGGCAAAAATTTCCTTGCTTGTTCCCCAGTTAAGGGTCACCTTTCAGAGCAGAGCTTTAAAGAGGGGAAAAATGATTTTTTAAGCATTACTGGTCATTTTCCTTTGATGGACGGTGGCAAATCTCCCGTTAGACTCAGTGGGACCCAAACCTGATCCATCTCAGATGTTCATGGCAAAGGCCTGGAGCTGCAACTTGGACTTGGAGTTGAGCTCTTGGTTTCCAGCAGGGGCCAAAATGAGCAAGGTGCCAGATTTTGGGATTCTGTAGTGGAAGTCCAAGCCCTTGTGCTGTGTCCCGTGGCCAGCCAGCATCCTGCACCTCGGCACATGGGGCTTTCATGCCTTTAGTAGCTTTTGTAGGCCAAAAAACCAGCTGAGAGAGCCAGGGTTGGTCAGCCTGGAGAAGACAAGGCTAGGGGAGACCTGAGAGCCCCTTGCAGGGCCTGAAGGGGCTCCAGGAGAGCTGGAGAGGGACTGGGGACAAGGGATGGAGAGACAGGACACAGGGAATGGCTTCTCATGGACACAGGGCAGGGTTAGATGGGATATTGGGAAGGAATTGCTGGCTGTGAGGGTGGTGAGACCCTGGCCCAGGTTGCCCAGAGAAGCTGTGGCTGCCCCGGGATCCCTGGAAGTGCTCAAGGCCAGTTGTTTGCTCCAGACAGAGCTTGGAGCAACCTGATGTAGTGGAAGTGTCCCTGCTCATGGCAGGGGGTGGCACTGGATGAGCTTTAATGTCCCCAGAACAGTCTGGGATTCTATGAAAAGTCAGGATTGCAAGGAACGATCTCTTTGTCACTGCATCCCCCGGGGCACTCCAGTCCTTCCAGGCTGCTGGTGCATCCTCCAGGCATCCCGCCTCCGGTGCTCCTGGAACGCTTGGAGCCGTGGCCACCTCCCTCCCTGCTCCCTTCCCAAAGCAGCACCTTGCTCCTGTTTAATAATAAATCAGAGGTGCTGCCTTTGCTGGGCTCTGCTCTCTGCCGCCGGGAAGGATACCCTGGATTTTTGATGCGCTCAACAGTTAATATGTGTAATGCTGAAAGCTGTTGTAAATTAATTGACCCCTTGACCCCCTTGTCCTGTTGACTGTTCCCACTAAAGACAGTGTTCAGTTCTTGGCACCCTCACCCCCCTTATTTTCCGCCCCCCCCTCCAGCTCCCACGTGCTTCGCTTACTAATCAGGGGCAGCCGAAAAAGGAGCTGTGGCTCCGAAAAGCTTTGCAGCAGCTGGGTGGGGAATCCAGGATCCCTGGTGGTCGGAGTATTTCCTTTAAAGCACTGATGGAAGCAGACACGGCATCTTCTGCCTTCCCATGGGCACAGAGGGACGAAGGTGCTGCCAGGCTGAAAAGTCCTGGAGCAGCACTGAGGACCCTCTGGAGGGGGGTGGAAGGTGGAGGGATGTTCAGCACCTTGTGTGAGGCACCTCTGCCCACCTGCTGGGCTGTGGCTCATGCCAAGGGCTCACTGTTGGAGCCATGGTGGGTCTGGCTGGGAGGAAGGATGGGAGCGGGTGGTCAGCAGGAATTTTATGGGAAATAACAGAAGAAGAAGATCCCAGAATGGCTTGGATTGGAAAGGAGTGTAAAGATCATCAGTTCCCACCCCTGCCAGGAGCAGGGACACCTTCCACTAGCCCAGGTTGCTCCAAGCCCTGCCCAACCTGGCCTTGGACACTTCCAGGGATGCAGTCTTTTCCTGGACGTTGGTGAGCCTGGGGAAACCCTGATTTAGGTTGGGGAGGAGCTTAAAAACCCACAAATGTTCAGACCATGGGGCCGGTTCTCATCCTCCCGCGACTCACGGTGGGAGACAGCAGCTGCCGAGGAGTGGGACATGCCACGGGAAATTGTGCAGTGTTAGAAACCAAGCAGAGTGTTTTAGGTTCTTCTGATTCCAAAACGAAGTGGAAAAGAACAATCGCAAATTCCCGTTGAAAGTAAATTCTGGGAAAAGCGAGGATTGATTTTTGAAGCACTTTTTTTTTGTTCGGAGCCGGAGCTTGCCGGAGCTTTGTGTACGGAGTTGGGAAGTGATTTCAAACAAAACAGAAAGAGCTCCGAAGGCCACGTTCTGGCGGTATCAAAGAGCCCGGAGTCTCCAGCCTTGTTCCATTTCGTATTGTTATTTCTTCAAAACAGGTCCTCTGCTAATGTTTCCATTTTAGCAGAAACGGAATTCTTGATTTAAAAGAGCCGGTTTGAAAGCCAAACCTGACCCGCCTCACTGGAAGCGTGACAAGCCCTCGAAGCAAAGCAAGGCTCATTAATACCATAATATTCTCTCTCTTTTTAAGTGTTTCGGGCTTTTTTTTCCTCCACTCTTGCAGGAGTTATCTGGTGAACGGCACTAAGCTCCTGGGTCGGTTTGGGTGGTTTTAGCTTTTATTCCCTTTCTGCAGGACAGATGGTATTTAGAGATCAGAGGGTGCCTCCGTTAGACTTTTAGTTTTCCAAAGTCAATTCCCAAAGCCAGCACCGGCGTTTTGATAGTGGGCCAAGGCACAGGAGAGCAGCAGGGCTGGCTGGCACGAGGTGAATTTGGATTTAGGATGAATGACATCTCTCTTAATGAAGCCCTTTCAGGAACAAAGCTGGCGAGGAGCAGGATCCATGATCCATTAGAGGCCGGGACAGTGGTGGAGCCAAAACCTCCTTGTCATTGAAGACAACACAAAAAAAATGTGTATTATTTATTGTTTACTCTTTGTGCCGCTTTTCTGCACGTCAGCGCTTCCCATTGTATGTTTTGGGCTCCAAAACCTGACATCACATTAGACACCGTCTCCAAAGCCCCCAAATAATGCATATAAACTATGATTATTCCTTCTGATCCACTTGTGTTTATGTAAATGGCTGGAAAAGCGGTTTTCAGCTTATTTCAGGAGCTTAAGGGATTCATACCAAGCCTATTATTGAAAAATCAGAAAGTGAAAAGCAACTTCTGAGACAAGGAATTAGCAACTCAATGGCAGCGCGCGTTCCGCGGGCTCCGGCTGCGCTGCGGATGGGAATTCCCTCGGGATTCAAAAATCCAACACGTGGCAACAGGTCGACGGGCTTTGCGGGGAGCAGGGACTCCTCGGAGGAGGTTTGGGGTTAGTCCTGAGGGGTGAGGGGCTGGAGAGGGAGCCGGGGTGCAGTCGCTGGCGGTGGGATTGGTGTCGGGTTTTCTGGTGGCTGGTGTGGCGGGGGGGCATCGCTGCCTTCCAAAGCACTTGGGGGGTAACCCTGGCTCTGTGTCCTTCATCCATGAGTGGATGCAGGGAAGGGGCTGGCAGCACCTGTATACCCCCAGTGTGGCCATCCCTGCTCCTTCCAAGCCTTTTCCCTCTGTCTCAGGAGGGGTGGGATGAACTGCAGATCCTCTTCGGGCTCCAGCCCCTTCCGAGCAGCCCTGCAGCAGCTCATCCCTCCTCTCCTGCTGCCTTTTTTTTTCCCCTGGTTTGGTCCCTTTCCCCCCTTCCTTATGTTAATTTCCCACCTGAGCACCAAGTACTTTATAAATAGCAAATCTGAAATGAATTTCCTAGCAGCAATCATTATCTCCCTCGACAGCCATTAAACATTCACACAAGCAGAGCAAAATGACAAAGGGGATTGATTTTTACAGTATGTTGGGGGGGGAGGCAGGAGAAAGGAAATATGTTGACAAGGCTTTTTTTTCCCCCCTCTCCTTATTTCCCCCCCTCTCTCCATTCTCCCCTCCCTTCCACATCTCCTGTCTTGCGGAATTTGGGAGCACCCCATTTTTGGAGGGCGGGCTGGGAGGGGACTGGAGAGAGCGAAGTTGGAAGTAAATAACAATAAATTAAGGAAAATGAGGGGAAAAACAAAAAGCAGCAAGCTCCATTCCCTTCCTCCTCGAGCAGCGAGCTCTGCTCCCTGCTTCTCCAGCCCCTGGAAGCCTCGCTTCGATCCCTGGGCTGCGTACAACTGGTAAACACGAAGTTGGTTCTGTGGCCCCGGCTGTTGAGATGAATATGTCAGAGTTAATGCCTCTGAAGATGGAGGGGTGGGCTGGAGGGGAAGGGGGGGGCCCAATCTCGGAGCCTGCTCAGCAGAATAAATGTGTTGATGCAATCGTTGGGAGCCGCTGCCGAATGAGGCACTGTAGCTGAAAATTTAACTTTGATTTCAATTTTCATATTTGTCAGCAATAATTAGATTCAAGAAATGTTTTTGCCGCTGTTCTAAAATACTAATAAGTAGGAGCCTTTGTAGTCGGGCTAATGGAGCCTTTTTTTTCCTAGTGGGCTAGAAAAATTCCATTAAAGGGGAAAGTCATACTATATTACCATGCTTCAACATGCATTGACTTCGCTGCCACGGGAATATCTGCACCAGGAAACGGCGTCCCTGCTTCCAGCTGCTGGGGAACGGGCTTAGGACTGGTTGGAGCCTTCCCAGGGAGTGGGGAAGGCTGGAGGGGACCCCCTACCTCAAGTTGGCTGGGGGGTGATGCTCTTTGGGGCATCAGGAGGCTTTCAAAGTGCCCATGGGATGGCGTCCCCGTGGTGGCCTGGCTGTCACCCAGCTGGTTTCGGCGGGATTTTTTGGTGCTGCCATTTCCCCTTGGGTTTAAAGCCTTGGATCCATGAGGAATCTGCCCTTGTTCGCTCTGCCAGAGGCAGGAAGCCCCTTGTTTCCCTGCCCACCCTGTGGGGTGGGTTTCCTTGGCAGCTCGTGCCAGGTTTTATCACGGAGCGGGGCCGGCGAGGGGAGTGATATTAAATCTGCAGCAACACGCACAGCAAATGGGGGAAGCTCTAAGTTGTGTCATTCTCAAGTTACTTCAGCCTATTAAGCAAACAAAAGCACTTGTGGAGTGAGAAATGGAAATGGCCAACGCGGCCCGATTAATCCTGGATGTACAATTCCATTAATAAGCCAGCTTTTAATAGGTGGCTCTTTCCAGGAGCTGCTGGGACGAAGAATTGATGTATTCACTGTAATTGTATTGCAACTAATAGGATCGGGAGAAAATTGTATGGAGAACTTGTTCCTTTGCCACCATTTTCCAATCAGCTGAAATAATGCAGGAGAGCCCAGCAAGGAAATGAGACTTAAATCTAAACAGGAATGTTTTTAATTGCCATGGAGGGGGTTTTGGCTTGTGCTTTTGGCTCCCCACGGAGTGGGCAGACACCAGCAGTGGGCAGGAGAAGTGCTGGAGGAAATGGGGATCCCAGTCCCAGTGGAATTGCTCAGTGGCTGCATTCCGGGGCTGCTGTCTCAGCTGGGTGATGGGATGTGGCTGCTGGGGCAGAGCTGTGCCAGGTCTGGGAGCCTCCAGCCTCCCTGCTGAATTCTAAAGGGGCGGGGAGGTGGTGTCTGCGTGCCCAGAAATGGGACTGTCCCTCTGGCATCTCACCCAGAGCTTTTGTTCGTGTCATTGGCAGGAGAGGAGCCTTCCCCCTCCACAGGCGATGTGGTTCACTGGGAGAGCTCATTAACGAGCCTCAGGTCCTCGCTCCATTCACCCCTTGTTTATTCAGCCCCTCCATCCCAGGGCTCTGACAGTTTGCTGACCCTCCCTTTCCAGCCAACCCCCGCAGAAACCCACCCCCTGCTCTGGGGAGCCAACGTCCCTGGGTGGCTGTGCCTCTGGGTCCCCGAGAGATGCAGGGAGGGATTTGGGCTTTAATCCCCGAGCATCTCTCCGAGAGCTCTTGAAATAGCGATACCCTCGGTACAACTCCGCAAATCCCAGGCGGGCTGGGTGGCTCAGCACACCCAAGGTAAGGCACAGCAGTGCCCCGGGATGCAGATCTGCGTAACGTCACTGCGATGGTGGAATAATGCACATTAAAGCAAAGGAAATGTTAACGTAGGAGCTGCCAAAATCCACGTGGCCCCCGATTATTGCAGCTGTGCCTTTGCCAGGAGAAGTTTGCAGCCACTCCGGGTCTGTTCATCACTGGTTCGGGGCTGTTTGTTTTTCACTCCTCCTCCCTATTTGTATGCAAGCTCTGACCCTGCTTTGGTAACAGGCTAGAGAGTAAATAGAAAGGGGAGGGGAAAAAAAAAGGCAAGGGAAAAAAACCCGAAGGCACAATTCAGCTCAAATCCCCGAGGAAACAGATGTGATTGCCTTCCAGAAATGGCTCCAATAAGGCCAGAAAGGAATATTGCTTTTATAGCTTTTGGGATATAAAACATTTAGAAAATGTGATTGAGTGGCAGTGCCTAATTTATCATTTACCCATTTCTCTATCCACCCAAACAGAGGAGTATCTTCACATGGACTCATTGCCACTCTTTTTTGGCTTTTTGCCTCTTTCCTGTGTGTGACACGCATGACAAGCTGTGTTCCCTTGCACGCCCAGCCATGTGTGTGCACACACTGGCACGTGTTCCCCCACGCTCCTGGCTCCTTGTCCCCGTGCCTGTGTCATGGATTTATCATCGTTCTGCTAAGCACTCAAACTCCTGTGGCTATTTATAATTAATGCTCAGAAACCTGCCAATCCATTTAATGACACTAGGAGGTCACGGCCTCCCTTATAGCTTCCCATTAATCATCATTAGAACAGTTCTGGGTTTTTTACGTTCTTTTTAAATGTTAATTCACCTTTATAATGCTCCTTTCAGCTCTGACTGTAAAGGGATACTCTGTAGTCACTCCAGACTGTCTTGCAAGTGTGTGCAGGTGAAAGGCGCAGTGGGACAATTGCACTTGATAAAGTCTCTTGGATATCTCCCGCTGGAATGAATTACACTCACAAACTCTGCCAGACGGGATTTCTTCACTGCCCTCTGCCGCCGGCTCCTCGCAGCGATGCTGGCGCAGCTCCCTCCCTCCTGGCTCCATCCCTCGGGTACCACCGAGCCCCTTGCCACCCCTCCTCACCTGCAGAGACCCCTGCGCTGCTGGGAACCGTAGAATCCGGGAATCCTGGGATGGTTTGGGTTGGAAGGGAGCCTAAAAATCGTCTAGTTCCCTGTGGTGCCTGGTTCCTGAGTGGAATAAGCTCATCCCTGCTGGCACGGAGGTTGTTAAAGCCTTGTCTGCTCTGCCAGGCTGTGCTCGGGCGCATCTTCACAGGGCTAATTTCGGTGGTGTAGAGTGGGCTGGCGCGGGGGTTTGCAGGTTGTGGTTGTTGTGTCTTGGCTTGGCTGGAGCGTCAAACTCATCCCTTGTGAAGGCTGACAACGATCCCAGCTCCCAGAGGGCAGGGCTGCTCACAGCAGTGAGTCCATCTCCTCTTCCAGGGGAAGCAGGAACCCTCCAGTGCTTTCCCTGCATCCCAAAACTCCCGTTGGCATCGTCACAGCCCCCGGGAGACAATGCCCTGGCACAGCACGGGGGATCAGCAGTGATGTCAGGAGGAAGCTGGGAGAGATGAAAGCTCTGGGTGTGATCTGGTACCTTTGGCAAGCAGCAGTTCCTCTTCAGTAGCCCTCTCCTGGCTTGTGGCAGGGACCAATGATCCCTCTCTGAAGTCACTCTGTGCTTGCCATTAACAGGAGTGGTTCCAACGCAGTGACTGATGCGGGTTGGGTTGTTGATCCTTTTGGGAATGGTCCCACAGTGTGGTGGTGGAAGACACGGTGCTGTGTGAGCTGCTTCTCTGACAGAGCTCCCGGAGACTTGTCACAGCCCTGGGTGACAAACCTGCAGCTCGTCCTGTGACTCTTGCTCCGTGTTCACCTGAGAGGAGAGGAGGCAGCACCGACACCCAGCCCCTGCCGTGGGAAGCACACACAGCCCCACGTGGGCTCGGGATGGGTGAAGGTTCATGCTGACCTTTCTTTTTGGGTGAAATAGGATCACTCCTGCTCCTCTGGGGACTTCTGGCCTGGGTGAGAGCCGAGCCCAGCCCCGCTTCTCTGAGTAAATACGCCAGCAGCATTTGGCTTAATGAACTGTGGCTTTTAATAAATGGCTCTTATCTTGCTGAAGTGCTGCTAAATTGTCAGGATTTAAAATTAGCCTAATAGATTTGTGGGCGATGTTTTATTCACTGGGTAGTTGGAAGGCGACGGAGAGAGGGGGAGAGATGGCTCCACCCAGTTCTCCCTGAATTATCCACGAGTTATTTATTTGTTTGGGCCGAAGGGGAAATGTTCTGGATTAATGTGCGATGCCTCAGCACCTGACTTAATGAGAATTTAGAGACCTATCCCAAACTGATAGTCTCCAATTAATCACTCGGTGGCCCCTCTGCTTTGCTGTCCCGGGGATATGTTTTTCACGGTGGTGGTTGGGTTGTGGTACCCACTGTTGCTTGCCGGGAAAAGAGGGTGGGGATGGACTAGGGAGGGTTTTGGGTGCTGTGGTGGCTTCCAGGACCACCTCTGCAACTTTGCTCCATGTTGATGTGGCAGTAGAGCCCATATATCTCTGTCTATACCATCTATACCTGTGCAACGTGTGTTCTCGAGCGCGAAGTTGAACTTGCTCAGCTTCTTATGTATCCTGTGAACTTCCATGAGCCGCTTTGCCTTAATTTCTTTTGGCAACATGGAGCTGGTTGTGATCCTGTTGACAGTTTGGAGACATATGGAGAATCAAGGCAGAACAGCGTTTTATAATAGAGTGATATGGGAACTGGTTGGGATGAAAGATGCCAGGGAAATGTCAATCACTATCATTATCCTAACAAACTGCTCTACCTGCAGAGATAATAATAATATTTAGCAATTATATGGCACCTAACAAGCTCAAACAGCACAGACTGGAGCTAATTAAATATCCCAAGACTTCCTTTGGGTGGGTGTTTTCCTGAGAGTGTGGACCAGCTTCTCCTCAGAGTGTTTTGTGTGAAACTAAAGGCACTTCTTTCCCATTTCACAGGTAGGGAAAGGTGGTTCTGCTGGAAATCCCCAGTGAGGACCCCCAGTGAGGGTGGTGGGCTCAGTCTTGGCACTGGATTGGGCTGTTGGCTCCATTTGGAAGAGTGTTGAGTGGCCTTGCCTTGATGACCCAGGTGTCCAAAGGCGTTCAGACGCATTGATGTGCTTGTTGCTGTCCTTTATGAAATCAGGGAGACTTTGGGAGCCGGACACCCACGTGAGGACCCCCCCAGCATCCCGTGGTGAGGCAGAGTTGATGGTACAGATGGTCTGCAGGGCTGGCTGGGCAGGGGGGGCATTTTCTCCTGTGTCCTTCTGGCTTGCTGGGCTGCTGCTGTTTCCCCCTTGGTTCATCAGTCCTCCATCCCTCTGGACTGAGCTGCGTCCCGAGAAAGCTCTCGGGAGGGTGACACATCCACCAACACGCCAGGTTTGGCCGGGTCATCCAAGATCCCAGCGATGGAAAGTAGGACTTCCAGCATTTCCACATGGGTGGTGTTCTCAGCTCTCCCTTTCCAAGAGCAGCAGGTGAAACCCTTCATGGCTGCTTGGATCCACCCGGGCTCCTTGACCCCTGCCCAGCAGCGTGTTGCTCCAGCCCTGGGAACCAGCAGCGTCCCTGTGACTTTGTGAAGGTCAGCGGGGCTGGTAGTAGCAATGCACGATGCACAGTGTCAGCCAGAAAGGAAATATTGTATATAAAAGATAAGTTTTTTCCCCCCTCCCCTTTCTTGTGGCAGAGGAACAAGGCGCCGGGTTCATTTAGCATTCATAAAGTCTTGCTTTGGAAACGCCTTTAAGTACTGCTGAGGGAGACTTGAAGGAGCGTGTTTGAGAGTCAAATGCACATCTCCTTGGGCTCTCCTTTCATCTGCTTTAAAAAACACAATCTTTTTTTTAATCTGTTTTTTTTTTTTTTTTTTTCCCTTTTCCCCCTCTGTGAAAATACTAATCTTCTCCACCAGCAGCAGACACCCAGGGTGCAGGAGCTCGGCAATTAGCTCAGTGAACAGAACAAGCGAGGAGCAGAGGGAAGGGGAGACTCAGCCAAGGACCGGAGGATGCAAAATCCTACTTGCTAATTAGGAGGCAGCACAGGATGGGGCCTGCTTAATTCAGCTGCTAAGTCTCCGTGTGTGTCGTCCACCCGGGTGGCAACACGTTCCTCTGTCATCCTCTGGGCTGACCTTTGGCTGAGAGGAAGAGCCAGGAGGGAATTTGGGTCTTGGTCTGGACCTGAACCCACATGGTGGAAGAGCCCAGGAAGGATGAGGTGAGGATCACAGAGTCACGGGATTGGGAAGGTTGGAAAAGACCTTTTAGATCATCGAGTCCAACCGTCAGCCCAGCACCACCACCGTGTTCACCCCTAACCATGTCCCCAGGAGCCACGTCCCCACGTTTATTGAACACTTCCAGGGATGGGGACCCCACCACTGCCTTGGGCAGCCCCTTCCCATGAGGAACTTTTCCCAGTATCCAACCTGACCCTTCCCTGGCACAGCTTGAGGCCGTCTCCCCTTGTCCTGTCACTTGTTCCCTGGGAGCAGAGCCCGACCCCCCCTCCGGCTCCCTGCTCCTGCCAGGGAGTTCTAGGGAATGAGCAGAGGTTTGTGCACTACCAACAGCAGCTCTGGGAAGCAGAGAGGATTTGGGGACAAATGGTGCCTGGCCACCCCCACCCCAGCAACAACCCGAAGTGCCCCCAGTTTCCCAGGTACAAGTTCTCTCGAAGCCTTACTCCTGGGGTGGGCAGTGCCTGGATGCACTGTGCCACAGCAAGGAGAACCCTCTCCGTGGAGTCTGATCTCACTTCTGTCCCACAGGGGACATGATTTAATTACACTTACATTCTTCATGTAAGAACCACAGGTCCCGTTGAGCTGAGCGGTCAGTCCGAGTTCCTCTGCAGGGCTGTCTCCAGTTTGGCTGGATTTCCAACCTGACAACCAGCTCCAAACTGGTCACGAGTCGCTCTTGGGAGAAACACGTGGAGGTTTTGGCCCGAGTCCTCCTTGGACTCTCGGCTGACGCGTGGAGAGAAGTGTCCGTTCTCCAGAGGTGGGGTTTTCCCTGCACAGTCCATGCTGGATGTCAGGTCAGTGTGGAAATTCAACGGATGATCCCTGTTACCCTCGCGGGAGCTGAGACAGAAGGAGGGAGACAAAAGCAACAAGGGTTGTCATCAGCCAACCCCCTTCAGACTGTGAAGTGTCACATGGGCAGAAGTTCAGCTCAGTCTCTTCTTTTGGCTGGAACTTTTCTCGTCCTTGAAACCTCTCTCCTTCGCTCTTCACTTGAGGGAAGGGAATTTACTGCGATGAAATGTGTTGTCTTGTGGCTTTTTATGAAAACAGCACATGTCACTGCCCCTGTTTCCTGGAGCCAAAGGATGTGGCTGGATTTCAAAAAGAAAAGGACTGGATGATTTCATTATTGCTAACAACTGTTCCCACCAAGATAAGGACGGTCTAATCACATTCCCTGTGCAGAAGTACCAAGGGAACCAAAAGGGAACACTTCCATTTGATTTTCCACGTTGTCTTCTGTGCTTTGGTCCTCTTTGGTGCTGTGCAATGCCAGGAACAGGCTGCGAGGCTGGGGGGATTTGGGGGGCAGTCGAGGCAGCGACAGTGTGGGGGTGTCAGGGTTATCAGGGCTGTCCCAGGTTGGGGATGCTCTGCCAGCAGCTGCCTTGATTCATGGCTTTGTTTCACTGACTGCCTGCAACCAGGGCTTCATTTCCACATCCCCAACTCCACTCAAGGAGTCTGAACTGATGACAGAAGCTGAGCACTGAGCAGAGTGGGAGTTTCCAGCCTTTTTTTGTTTTTTGTTTTTTTTTTTCCCCGATTTGCAATTTGCCTGGAAGAAAAGTGCCACCTCCCTCATAAAAAAAAAAATTAAAAAAATTAAAAAAATCAGAGCCTTGTGGCTAATAAATTTGCTTCTCTTAATTACGTTTCACAGACTCCCGATGCAGATCCCCCCCGAGAACTGATCCAGAGCTGAACATTCCCCCTGCTGTGAGCATGCTCCGTCTCAGAATGCCAGGAGGTGATGCTGACCCAGGTGCAGGGCGGGGAGCAGAGCCAAGAGGACCAGTTTTATTCTGTGCCCTCCGACACGCTCCACTTCTGCCTGCGAGGAGGGAGCTGCCCTGTGCGCCCACTGCGGCGGTTCCTGTCGCAGGGAAGGAGCTCTCAAGGCTTTGATTTGCCTCGTAGCAAGAGATAACATTATCATCTTGTCCCTTAATGATTCGAGGCCGGGCTATTTTTCACATCAGCTTACCCATCTGGGCAGCCCTGATTCTGCTCGCGCGCTGCCACGGGTGGGCAATGCCCAAACCAGTGCGGGCGAGGGGATGAAGTAACTCGATCTTCCTCCTCTCCCTCTCCTTATTTGCATGCCCCCAGCACTCAGGAGCTCGGGAAAGGCGCTAATTGATGGATCCCATCAGCGCAGCCGGCGAGGAGTTGTCATGTGGTGAGCAGAGCGGGGTGTTCTCTTCTGGAGCGGAGGGTCACCGCTTCAGGTCCCAGCAGCGACCACCCAAAGAGAAAAGATGACTTATAATTACATTCATAATTGGAAGTGATTAATGGTAGCAAAAGAACTTCCAGCGCTTTCTCGTAATTAAATACTAATTTTAATTCCTTTGCAGTGCCGAGCGCCATATTTGCTTTGCTGGGGATATTTATGGCTGCGCCTTAGCACGCTTTAATATCTTAAAAATACATGTGAAGTCATTAACATTTTTTTGGTGACTGGGTAAACAAGTAAATATCAATTAATTTGTTTACTTTGTGTCTGTAATGAGCGCTTATTATTCCAGATTTTTGAGGATTAGTGTTTTGGAGGATCTGTGGCTTTGAGCGGAGCAGAGGAACCTTTGGTCGCTCCCAAACCTCAGGAGTCCTGCTCTTTGCTCGGGGCTGGTCTAACTGCCAAAAAAACTCCCAAAGAAGTAGGAGAAAGAGGCAGGGATCACATCTGGGATGGTTTAGGCTCAGGACATCACGGCCAAGTGTTGAGCCTGCGGGCGGTGCAGCCTCTCGGAGTCCTGGAGCAGGGCAGGGAGCTGTCTGCGCACGGCAGATGCTCCCTGGCTGTTGCTTGGTCTTGAAGAACAGAAGTGGCACAGAATCAGCTGCTTCTGCCAGGTTTGGGCTGTCTGGAAGTGACACCTTTCAAACGCAGCTGCTGCTCATGATGCTGCCTGTTGAGAGGTGCTCGGGGCTGCCCTCCCTCTCCCCTTGCTCCATCTGCCGGCATCATCTCCTCCCCACACCATCCCCTGGATCCAGCCTGGATCCGGCCTTGACAGGATTTTTAGGGATATATTTGCAGAATTTAATGTTTCTTCCTTAATACTAATTGCTTTGGTTTCGAGTCAAAAACATGTCAGAGAGGCAAGACATATCAAAACATGTCAAACGGGACTGGGTTGGGGTTTGACCATGGCCAGGGAGCTGGGGGATGCTGGTTTTTAGGTGGCTGTACTGAGGTACAAGCATAGGAGGGACAGCAAACCGGGCAGAATTCCCATTTTGGGGAGTGTGGGGTATTTCAGAGGCCCTGCCAGTGCCCAGGGAGAGCCACAGTCACAGAATCACAGAATATGCTGAGTTGGAAGGGACCCATCAGGATCACGGAGTCCAACTTCTGGCCCTGTGCAGGACACCCCAAGCATCCCACCATGTGCCTGACGGTGTCAGGGATCTGCTCTGACTGAAAAGACCTTTAAGCCTGGCTTTATTCAGCTCTTTCTCAAGCACTGCAGAACGAGCGTTGCGCCCAGGCATGCTCATGTCCTTCCTGCACCTTGACAAAGTTGTTTTGGGGAATCTGTTTCCTGAAAACTTGCTCACATAGCAACACACTGGGCCAGAAAGCACTTGATGGAAATCATGTCTCTTCCTCACCAGTTCCTCGGTTCCTTGCTAATGCTTTTCATTCCCTCTTGCTGCTTGAGAGAGCCGATCGTCTGATTAAATTAAGACAGACACAAAAGCAGCTGGCCTGCCAAAGACTGGGATTTTATTAAAAATAATATTGTTTACAGAGTTCTCTCCTTTTATGGCGCGTATAAAACAGCGTGTTCCACCCGAGCAGCCGGCACGCTCGCCGCAATTTACCCGGGAAGAGATGGAGAGACATTAAACCTTGTCGTGATGGGGAGTAGGGGAGGGCACGGAGGAGTGGGAGGTTGGGGATCAGAGAGGGAGCGAAGGTGGGGCAGCAAATGAGAGGGAAGGAATTGCAAGGGAAAACAGAGGAGAAAAGGAAGGATGGCTCCCTGTTGCCCACCTCCCCTTCTCCCCTCGTGTACCTGCGCTGAAATGAAGCTTTGAGAAAGGAGAGAGATCGTGGCAAAGAGGAGGTAAACTAGGGCAGAGAGCTTCAGCTGGGACACAGCCTCCACTGGAGCGGGAGCAGGGCTGCTTGCCCTCCTTGCAATATTCAGGAGCCCTTCCCGGGTATCCGTGCAGGTGGAAAGGCTCCTCCAATGTGTTCTCAGCTTGTTTGAGGTCTTGCAGATGTTCCCTGAGCCCTCCGACTGGAGTCAAATCAGGGCTGGGTGTGCTTTCTCCTGCCCACCCGAGCGCCTCAGCAAAGAACTCTTGTGGTTTGTAAATCATTTATTTGTGGTTTATTCGCGCTCCAGGGCTCTGCCAAGGGCAAAGGAGGGTGTGCAGGGCATGGCACAGCACAGCAGTGGGTCGTGGCGTGAGGGGCTGGCAGTACAGCAAACAGAGACAAGGAGGTTTTCCCAAGGTCACAGAAGGAGCTTGAGATAACACCCGAACCCGAACCAGGGTCTCCACCTCCAGCACACCCTTGGCTGGCTAAAAGGGGTTCGTGTCCTGCTGTGGGAGACATGGAAGAGCCTCCCTGCTGCAGCAGTGCCCTGTCTCTGCTTTGCTTTCTCTCTTCGTTCTGTGTCTTCTGTTTGTTTGTTTGTTTGATTTGGTTCCAAATAATTAATTGTAAAAAACCATGGCTAATGGTTTGATTGAGGGATGGATGGGTGCTTTAATTAACTTGTGAGAGGATTATACACTTATGTTTTCAGTCTCCCTGACCCCAGCTGAAGTGACAAGGCTTGGACACTCCATGTTTTGAGGGGGCTGAGCACCCCATGAGCGTATGGGATGTGCTGGGGGGGATCAGCCCGGAAAAGCCCCTCGGACCGTGCTGGGAAGATGCCACAGGGATCCTGATTATCACAGAATATCCTGAGCTGAGGGACCCACACAGGCATGAGGGTCACTCATCTCCCAATCATGGGAGGGGCCCATGGAAGAAACAGTTCCCACCCCATTTCTTTGGAGTATGAAACTCCAGCCCTGTCACAGTGAGCACCCTCTGATACCCTTCATAGGCTGGTTTTGACACCCTGAAGAGGTTTGGTGGGGTGAGGGAGGTGTCCCAGGAGTTGTACAAACACTTTAGAGATTTAATAGACCTGAGCCGTGTTTTGGACTGATACAGGTGAAATCTGGGTTGAGCATGAGCCATCTGCCCTTCCTTTATGAGATGGTCACCACACAAGCTTCCAAGATCCAGCATAAGAGGTGCCTTCCTAAACCTAAACCAGACAAAATCCAGCTCTTGTGCCTGGTTGGGAATAAGCTAAGGGAAGGGAAACTGCCAAGCTCTCCTGTGCAGGAGGATTTCTGCAGAGCCAGGAACTGAAGAGACAGTGAGACAGAAGGAGGTCTCAGTAGAGGTGGCCCTGAGTCACCCCTCGCTGGCCTGCAGGCAAATGGAAGCTTGATGGGTGTCCAAAGCTGTATTGATCCCTTGCTCTGAAGGCAGGGAAAGGTTTGGAGCTGCAGCAACAAGTGCTCCAGGCTCTGCAGCTCAACACGTCGCTGTCTCCGCAGTTATTTGTGTCTGGAGAATCACTGAGGGAATCTTGGAGGGAAAGCACTGAACTCTCACCATCCTCCCCACCCTTCCCCACAGCCCCTCCCCGAGGCCGACTCCTCCCCGTGGTCACTGCACTTTTTAGGGCAGTGCTGAGCTGAAAGGTGCCTCCTGCATGGATGTTTTAGTGAGCAAGCGAACTCCAGGACCCGATTTCCTGGAGGATTAGTGAAGGAGCAAGACTTTTGCAGCTCCTCCACTTCGTCCTTCTGAAAGCTGGGATCAGGTCGGGACAAATGATTCCCTGACTGAGTCAAAAGTGCTTTGAATATCTCTGGGAGTCACCGGGCAATTTCCCAGCCCTCCCAGAGCACCACGCTCCGGGTGGGAGCTTCAGCGTTGCTGCTTAAAACAAGGCTGATTGGGCTTGTTCTCTCATGGAAAATGCATGAGAAAAAATGAATTTCCACGCTGAATTTTGGATCAAAAGTCACTTTCACTCTAAACAAGGCTTTTTTGGCTGCTTTTTAGTGGAGGTATGTGCCTCTGGAACCCTCCCCACTTATCAGTCCCCCAGTAAGGCGCTCGGTTTGATTGCTAATCTGCCTCATTATGTTTTTAAATGCACTCTAATATTTTAGGTTTTGTGGCTTTTTTTTTTTATTTTTTTTTTCCCTTTTTATTATTTTTTGAGGCCGAATCCCAGCTTCTGAAGTGCCTACCTCTCTTTCGCTTCCGTGGCAGCCCTTCACATTTATCCCAAGGCATAGCACGGTCCTTACACCGTTTGAAATTAGATGCACTGATTAGAGCATCTCTCAGCCGCCGCCGCTGCTCTGCACCTCAAAGGACGGCTCGGAGGAGAGGCTGGAAGTCGGAGCTGGGAGTATTTATGCACTCAGAGCGTCGTTTCTTAGGACTTTACGCCTGTTGTAGCTCTCTACGAAGTGACCTGGAAATAGGTGTCTGCTTGCAGGTGGTGAAATGGAGGTGGTGGTGGTGACCAGGTCAGTGATGCTGGGAGGGTGTCCGTGATTAAGCCAGAGAGGAGAGATGATCACACAGGGTCAGGTGGAGCTCTTGCTTTTGCCCTGGATTGTTCTGTGAGGGTGGTGAAATACTGAGCAAGGACCTCACTAAAAATCACTGCACCCGATGCTCTGAGTTGAGAGGGATTCTGGCTCAGCCATGGAGATGCTCCGAGGGCTGGAGCCCCTCTGCTCTGGAGCCAGGCTGGGAGGGCTGAGGGGGTTCACCTGGAGAAGAGAAAAGGCTCCAGGGAGAGCTGAGAGCCCCTTGCAGGGCCTAAAGGGGCTCCAGGAGAGCTGGAGAGGGACT
This sequence comes from Oxyruncus cristatus, assembly GCA_013399855.1. Classification (NCBI taxonomy): domain Eukaryota; kingdom Metazoa; phylum Chordata; class Aves; order Passeriformes; family Cotingidae; genus Oxyruncus; species Oxyruncus cristatus. The sequence goes on along the minus strand of VXAY01004698.1, from coordinate 1,124,550 downwards.
GGGGACAAGGGATGGAGGGACAAGACACAGGGAATGGCTTCTCATGGACAAAGGGCAGGGCTAGATGGGATATTGGGGAGGAATTCCTGGCTGTGAGGGTGGGGAGGCCCTGGCACAGGTTGCCCAGAGAAGCTGTGGCTGCCCCTGAATCCCTGGAAGCGTCCAAGGCCAGGTTGGACGGGGCTTGGAGCAACCTGGGCTGGTGGAAGGTGTCCCTGCCCTTGGCAGGGGTGGAACAGGATGAGCTTTAGTGTCTCTTCCAACCAATTAGTTCTCTGATTCTATTTGGCATTTTCTGATGCTGGCAGCAACCTCAGCTCTGCTGCTCATCTCAGAGGTGCTCAGCACCCGCTGCAAGGGGGTGCAGACCTCGCTGAGCTCAGCCTGACAGTCAGGAATGTGTGTCTGGAGTGCTGTCTGCAGCCTCCTTAGAGGAGGAGCCTCCCTCGGTTTCACAGGAGCCAAGCATTTGGTTGGGGAAGTCAGTCACTTGTTCTGAGGGGGGTTTATTCTGCTCACCTCAGTGTTTTCCTGGGGAAGGCGTGTGTGCCACAGGGAGACGAGATGGAGAGGACAGATGCTGCAGGTGTGGGTTTGAGCTGGTGGTACCTGGAGGTGCAGGATCCACACGGGGCTTGGCAGGAGAGCATCATGAGTTCTGACAGTGACCTGTTTTGCCCTCAGAAATACTTTTTCTTTTCTAAGTGCTTTCTCACCAGGGGTGCAAAGGTAATGTCAGCACTACAGACAGGGGAACTGAGCCCTGCAGGGGAAGGAGAATGTGTTTCACGGGGCTGGATGGGTCTGGGAGCCACCAGTCCCACTCAGCTTGGGTGAAGGGGCCTGTCTGGGAGGTAGAGTTGTGCCCAGGGGTCTGACCTGGGGGTAAATGGTGTGATCTAAGCTTGGAGACGGGCACTTACCCACCAAGATAACCTTTCAGCCTTCAAATCTTTGCAAAAAGAATAAAGGCCCATCTGCCCTCTGAGGTGCAGCCTTGGAATGAGGGTGGAAATATGTTGGATAGCTCTATTTAATCCACGCCAGCAGCCACCCTGCTCTTAATGACCAGCTCTTGCTGTCCCTCTGGGTTGGAGTGATATTTGTCTGAATTGGTTTAACTTTTAACCATGCCCAGAAAACCTGGTCTGATTGAGTTGCCTCAGGAAACGTTCAGCGCTCCTGTCAGTCACTGTGTGAGGCTTAGCTGTCATTTTGGGCTGAGCTTTTCCAATCCTCGCCTCGTCAGAACCCTTGAGTGGTGTGAGAGAGAACCTGTGATGGGCTGGGACGGATGAGATGATTCCCTGGTTAAAGCCAACGTTATTACAAGAGCAGTGCCCAAACACCACATAAAGTGGGACAAGAGCTGGGGGATGGAGAGACGATGATCTCTCTACCCAGTGAAGCGGGTTGTCCCTGGAAATGGAACATGAATAAGTAATCTGGTTAAATAATGGAGCTGTCTGAACTGGAGCAATAAAGAATGAAAGTTGCTGTGATTTGTGGGGTCACACTGTCTGGGACGGTGGAGCCCTTGCTCCCACTGGTGAGCAGGAGCTCGGACACGGATCTCATGGGTGTCACAGAGATGACTTTGAACTTGCCAGCGGGAGGAACCAGTCCCTGGCCCAGTTTCTGCTGCTGCAACACGTTCATGGAGCCTGAGGGGTTGCAGTGTCAGAGCCTGTGGATGAATGACCTCACAGGAATATTAGGGCTGGGTGGGATCCCAGCTCACGTCACCCTGCAGAGAAGTTGGGCACACGTGGGACCTCCTTCATGGGTGCAAGGATTTCACGAGCCTTAAAGTTATTCCAAGTTCCCCAAAAAAAAATCTCTGCTGCAAATCAGGCTGTTTCCTTCTGCCTCTTTGAAGGGATGCGGCAAACAATTATTCGCCTCGTACGTATGATATTTATGGAAGGGAAGAGGGTTGTCAATTCTTACTCAGTCTTCTCTCTCGGTGACAAAGCAAACCCCAGCGTCTTTCATCTTCCTCTGGGGTTGTCTGCATCTCTTCCCCCTTTCGTTGCTATTCCATGGATTGTCCCCCGCCCGCCGGTGGCTGGGCCGTGCGATCGATGGCAGTGCATCGATTAGAGACGTGTGTCCTGCGCCAGGGCAAACGCACTTTAATTGATCTGACAAGAAAGGGAACCTCCAGCTGCAGGGTCCGGGGCTGGGAAGGAAGGTGGCCTGTCAGCACAGGTCAGTGGGTAGGTGGTAACGTGTCCTGTTGCAGTGACTCAACCTTTAGCTTTCTGAAAGCCTGGTGTCCAGGTCGGGCTGAAGTCCTGCAGCTGAGCCCTTGCATTAAACCAAGTGGAGCAAAACGACTCTCCTTCATCCTTTTTACAACACTCACATTGAGATTTGCCCCCTTTTGAAGCCTGGTTGATGTCCATGAGCTGCTCCAACACCGTAGTCCTGCAGTTTTTTCCCTCTCCTTTTTACACTTGTTTGATTTTTCCTCCCTAAATGTATCACGTCGCACTTGCCCCTCTTGGATTTCCTAATGCTCCCTTCCGGAGGAGATTTGAGATTCTGGTCCTACCCTCGGAGCCCTCCCAGGCCCTCTCCCCCTGGCTGGGCATCGTGCAGGGATTTTAATCAGCCCGCTCCTGGCTCCGAAATGCAAACAGTTAAATGCAAATGTTGGAGGGAGCGGGGGCTCGGGACAGGCTCTGGAGGAATCCTGCTGTAGGTTGCCCTCCTGGCATGGTTGTAAATAATAGATAAGAGCTCTTTGAGAGTGCTTTGTCAACAGGCTGTTCTGCCTCCTCCCCTCTGCCCCCAGCCTCAGCGATTGCATCCACACCGAGCCTCCTCACTTTCCTCGGAGGTGCCACGTGGGACCGGCATCAGAAGCCTTATTAAAGTCAAGGTATATCATGTCTACAGCTCTCCTCTTATCCACCAAGTCTAGTTATCCTGTCAAGGCAGAAATTAGGTTGGTTTGACATGATCTGTTCTTGACAAACTCGTGTTGGTGGTGGATGTGGGGGTTTTTTTCCCTCACTTTATTAAATTCCCGGGCCTTACAAGCTATGATAGTTTCATCGTTTGTTTTAGTCTCTTCCCGGTGATTGAAGCCGAGCTCATTGCCTACAGCCTCTGGGGTTTTTTTCCTTAAAGATATGAAGATTTCTTGCCCTTGCTGTTGGCCTCCACTGGCTCCCAAAAAGCAGCGCTGGTGGCTCGGTGATGATTCTGCCCGATTTTTCTTCACTCTCTGGAGACCTTCCTCCCTCTCTGCCAGCTTAAACCCCTCTTCCCTCCCTGCTCCAGGGAAAGCCATCTCCCTGTTAATGTGTGTTTAGGAGCTGTCTGCTCACCACACATCTCCCTTCACACAGACACAATCAAACAGGGCAGCGAAGATCTCTGCTTTCCTCGCCCGCTTGGTGACAGACCCAACATTCCTTTTCCCTTTCCTTTGAACAAATCCAAGAACCTTTTTGTTCTCCTCTCATGTCCCCTGCTAATTGAAACTTGTTTTGCATGTCAGTGCTGCTGACTTTATCCCTCTATGCCATTGTGATTCTCTTATACCCACCCTAATTATCAGCCCTTGTTTCCCTATTTTTTTTT
>VXAY01004698.1:1045541-1113780 GCA_013399855.1 Oxyruncus cristatus | reverse complement strand
AAAAAAAAAAAAAAAAAAAAGAAAGGCACTCATGAAAAAGACAGTTTGACATTTTCTTGACTGTTTTGAAATTTTCCTAGCACAACAAGCTGTTTATCCGCCACTCCAGCTCTTATTGAATTAAAGTGTGGAGGGGGTGTTAGGAAGAAATCAATTCGTGCTCCATATGCTGCTCTGCCGAGGAACGTGGCTCTCTACACACTATGGAATATGTAGGGAAGGGTGGGGGAAGGAGAGATAAATCCATCAGCTAACAAGATAAGTGCCTTGTTCCTCCATCTGTTACTGCTGTGTCCTTATCTGGGATTGCAGCATGGCAGCAGTGATACATCTTGTGTCAGGTATTATATTCCAAATTCATATGAATGAATTTTCCTGCTCGGAACAACCCGTGATCCAGCCCTGCCGTGGGTGCGGGATTTGCCGCCGAGCCGCCGGGGCTTTGCCCGGCTCCTCTTTTGCTGCCGTGAGCTGTGACTCCAGAGGGATCAAACAGGGACACCACCAGCCCAGTGAGGGGCTGGCAGAGCCGGGAGGACGACCTGGAGTCTGGCCAGCCTCGGGATGCCGACGGGGTGGACATGTGTTGCACGGACTGGAAAATCAGCTCGGGAATAAAGCACTCGTCTGGAGGTGGCAGGAGGGACAAGGACTGGTCAGGTCTTTGCTTTGCTGCTGAGTCTCTTCAGGTGGAGCATCGAATGGGTTTGAAGTGGAGCAGGACAGGTTTAAACTGCATGTTAGGAAGAAATTGGTGGCTTCACACTGACACAGAGCGGGGTTAGATTCTTCCCTGGGAGGGTGGGGAGGCCCTGGCACAGGTTGCCCAGAGGAGCTGTGGCTGCCCCTGGATCCCTGGAAGTGTCCAAGGCCAGGCTGGATGGGGCTTGGAGCAACCTGGGCTAGTGGAAGGGGTCCCTGCCCATGGACTGAGGATGAGCTTTGAGGTCCCATCCAACCCAGACCATCCTGGATTCTCTGTGTTACAGCATCCTTGGGGTGTGCAGGCTGTGCTCCAGCCCCTGTGTCCAGTAGGGAGCAGGGAGACAGGCAGTGCCAGAGCACCCTTCAATCATCCTTAAATCGGGCTTTTTTAGAGGCATCAACCTCCACTCCTGCTGGAGGAGCCAGATTCCTGCCAGCTACCCAAGTTTTTGGGAGCAGAAGCTGGATGGGATGAACCCCCCCTGCCATGTGACCGTGGGGATCTCGTCTAGCTGAACGTGCCCAACTCCTAAGGGGCTGCTCTGCCCAGCTCCAAACACATCCAGCTGCAGAACACCGAGATTCTCCATGGTGCTTGTGTTCAGAATCAATTTATCCTTGGACTGGGCTCAAGACCTGTGCTGGATTCAGTGGCTCAGTGCGGGATGAGCCAGGCTTTTCAGGGCTGGGAGCTGCTCTCAAAGTCGAGTCTTACGGCTAATCCCGGTGCTCTCGTAATTGAGTGTGCAAACAAAAGCTGCTGAGGAGTTTTTGGGTGGTCTTCAAAACCCTGGTGTCTGTCTAACCAGTCACTGTCTGAAATGCTGGTCGTTACAACCATCCAGTGAGCTTGGTGTCCGCAGAGCAGCCGGGAGGTATAAATCAAAGTCTGGCTGGGATGCAGGGAGGGTTGTAAAACCCATGGCATCATCCCAGCGGGAGGAGCAGCAGCAGCAGCAGTTGTTCCTCTGTGGTTTTGGACACTTTTGTGTTTGCTGTTGTGCCAGTTTTTCCTAGAGAGGACATTGTGGAGAATCAGAAAGTTTAACCAGGGAATGGAAATGCATTTAAGTCATCTCTAACTGGCCATACTCCACTGAGTCTCTCCTGACCTGCAAGCCCTTGGATTGCCCTCAAGGACCTGCTGCCTCTGAGGAGATGAATTAAGTCTGCACAGCTCGCAGGCAGCTTCACAGAGGGTTTTCTCTCTGTCTCTCGTCTCTTGAAATGAGATTTTCCTGCCTGGAAAAAAAGAAAATCTCAGAAGTTTGTTGCACAACTGGGTTGTGGGAGGCTGGAGCAAGACTGGTGAAGGTCAGAGCCAAATCCCAACCTTCACTGGAGGGGTTTGGAACTGGGTGATTTATTTCGGGCCAGTTTTCAGTCTGGGTTTGTGTTTTCTAGCGGAAGGCACAGACTGTGGCACCGTTCCCAAGCCAAGAATTTAGAAACCCGTTTTTAGACATAAAATCTAATTTGGAATTAAAGCACAGGAATTGCTAATACGCTCGTGGGAATAATCTGTGCCTGGATCCTATTTTCTGCTTCTTGTGTGTGTTAGACTCCTTTGAGTCACATCCATGCAGAGATCACTTGGGGTGATGTGTGGGGCTGGAAGAGAGACAGTGAGACGAGTCAGTCGGTACCAAAACCTTTGGAAAGAGAGGAAGCGGGATGCTGCCATTAAGCACCTGGCTCCTGAGCATCCCTCTTGCCTGGGACTAGGGATTTGGGAAGAATTCAGCCTCTCTGAATAAATGGTGGGTGTTCAAATGGGCTTGGTGGGGTGAGGCAGCAGGAGATGAAGTTGCCTTTCTGCTGCTGAGGATACTGGTCCAGGTGGCCCTGGGGTTCAGGGGGATGTGGGAGATGAAGCAGCAATAAAAGCAGGACTTGGGCCTTTTTCCTGGTGGTCTTTTCCTCTCCTTTTGTACCTCTGAATAAAAGGAATGAAAGTGAGAGTGCTTATCTTTGCTGGCATGAGCACCCCGGGGAAAGAGCACGTTTCACCTGCAGAGCAGCAAAAAGTTTCAGGAAAGATTCCGGAACAGGACCCCGAGCTCAGCTCGCCCTGAGTTCCCTCAGAGCATGGGAGGCACGGTTTGATCTTGAAATATCCTTTCTGAACCCGCTCTCAAGCTGAAAAGGCAGAGAGATGCCTGCGGGAGAAGCGGGAGCACCGTCTCTGCCCTGCCTGCGGGAATCGGCGCTGGGACAAAGCGCGGCTCCGAAGCCAGGGCTGAGCCAGCCAGGTGTGCCGAAGCCAGAGAGGATCTTTTTTTCTCATTCCCACCTTCTTGTTCTCGAATAAAGATGCTATTTTTATTTTTCCTTCTGTTTAGCCCCGATGGGCTTAACCCACCTCTGCAGAGGCACTGAAATCCCAGCTCTAATTTCAATTAAGAGCGCTCCTTTTGATTGCAGCGCAGGCTGGGGTTTGGGATCTATTCCTAATCCCTATATTAGCACTGATTCATCTCTTCCATGAGTATTATCATCGGCGGCCCTCAGGGAAGGGAGGGGAGGGATCTTTCGGGAGGATAAATACCATTTGTTTGTGTTTGTATTAGCTTCCACGCCGCATCCTGATTACATCCCGCATTTTGACACAACAATTATTATTAATTTCCCGGCGTCTGCGTTTGGATTCTCGCCGACACAAAGGGAAGATGACGGATAATGTCAGGCTCTGTAATTGGGTGGGGGAGGGATGGAGAAGGATGGAGTGGGGGGGAGAGATGGGATATTATTAGATTGCAGTTCTCGGTGTGGAGCAGGAAAGGTGTTTCTCAGCAGATGTCGGCACCGGCTCTTTATCCGCACGTTAGCGCCGGCGGAGCGATTGTCTGGGACACGCTGGGCTCCCTCACCCCTGCCCCTCTCTGCCCTCTTCCACACCAAAATCCCATCAGCTCTTCATTGTGGGAGTTGGCTTTTCCGGAGAGCCCAGCTTTCTGCTCCGGCGCTGCCGTCTTGGCCGTTAACTTTGCCGAGGGGACAGTGGGAGCGCTCTGCTCCGTGGGACAGGGTTTTGGGAAAGCCCGGGTGAGTCTGGATCCCTCCCATGGTGGGGTGTAAGGAGCTGGTGCCCATTGCAGCGGCTCCTGGAAGCTGCCCAGAGTCGCTGTGGGCAGAGCCAAGATGGGAACCCACCGGTCCTGCCTCCTTGTTTCAAAGATGTTGTCCATGACCCTCGACATCCAACCTTGACCCCGAGTGTGGGATTCTTGGCTGGGGGAAAGGTGGAAGATAATGAGCAGAAAGGTGATGGAGAGACACTGCTGGTGAAGGAATCAGAGCAGGGCACATGCCCTGGTGCCCCACTGTTCTTGCTGCTGGGATTTTTGATAGCTGCCTTCTTTTTTCCTTCATCCCTTCTTCCTGGGGGAATTGCAGCAGGACCGGTGGGTTGGGCACATCCCAGGTGAAGCAAAATCCAGAAAAATACTCAGCAAATCCCTTCTTCAACAGCAGGTGTGCAGAGACCCCCTTCTTCTCCCAGATCTTGCCTCCATCACCTGGTCACTGACTCATGCTGCATCATTCCTCACTGGCACAGGTTGCCCAGAGAAGCTGTGGCTGCCCCTGGATCCCTGGAAGTCTCCAAGGCCAGCTTGGATGAGGCTCTGAGCAACCTGGTCTAGTGGGAGGTGTCCCTGCCTGTGGTAGGGGGTAGAATGAGAGGATCTTTAAGGTCCCTTCCAACCCAAACCAGGCTGGATTCCTGGTGGTTTCTGCAGCAGTGTGCTGGAAGGTCTCCTGCCCTTCCCGTGTCTCGGCGTTGTCTCATCCCTCCTGCAGTGTGTGTGTCTGTGAAGCACTGCGTGGCTCATCCCCCGCTCTCACCATGCGGAAGGAGCTTTGAGTTCAAGCTGGGAAAATAATAAATAAACCAAAGGATCTAACTGTGATTCAGTGAGCATCGATTGCCGAGGCTGCTCCTGAAACACGGAGAGGTGCTCGTGGTGGAGGGGAGGCTGGAGGAGAGGATGAACAGATGGGTCTTTGAACCTTTGGGGAACCTTCCTCCTGGTCTTTATAAATCTGTGCAGGGCAGGGGGTGTGCTGCAATAGCTTTTCCTCCCCAGCACAGGTAGGAAGACGGTCATGGAGTGGCTCGTGTGTGGGGTTGACAGGGGAGGAGGGGGCCTGCAGCCCTGGGAGGCTTTAAAAATGAGATCCTCTGGCTCCAAGTGGAGCCCAACAGGGATTTGGGAGATGAGCAGAAGTGCTGCTGGTGCCTGACCCTTGCTGGGTTGGAAAGTGCCCTTGCAGTCGTGCTTGGAGCAGCAGCACAAGGTCAAACTGCGTCTCTGCCCGAGAGAGGGCCAAGCACATTGACCTTGTAACACGTAAAATCATTCAGAAGGGGGGAAGGGGTGGCTTTTGTTGTTTAACATTTGAGATTTGGCCTTGCCTGGCATCCACAGTCGGTGCTGGGTCCCATCTCTCTGTGCTGGCCCCTTGGCTGGATGTGCTGGGAGCATCCTTCAGTCTGGGGCAGGAGCAATTCTCTGTTTCTTGGATTTGTGGTTCTTTTGCTACCCATGCCCTGCTCTGACATAGCCATGTCCCTCTGCTTGTGCTCCTTCCCTCTGCATGGGGTCCTGTCCATCCCAAGCCCTCTCCCTCAGCCTGCCCCAGACCGAGCCCTGGCTCTCCTTCATCTCTCCCATGCAGGTTTTCCCTATAAGGAGGAGAGGACAGGATCATGGGGGCCTCCAAATCACCTTGCTGGTGAGCTGAGCCTTCCCAGTTACCCTGCAAAGTGTTTAACCCTTGAGGACCCCCTTCCAGGGCTGGCAGCTTTCACAGAGAGGGACATCTGGTCCGTCCTGGTGATGTCAAGTCTGTTGGATGCCAAGAGCTGTGTTGCTTGGAGGTTGCACCCAGAAGGGTTACATGGACACCAGATAGGAAGTGTCCAAGGCCAGGTTGGATGAGGCTCTGAGCAACCTGGGCTAGTGGAAGGTGTCCCTGCCCATGGCAGGGGGTGGAATGAGATGGGCTTTAAGGTCCTTCCAACCCAAACCATTCCAGGATTCTGTGATCTCCATGCTGAGGTGTCACACTGTGAGCAGGGACTCACACGTGGGGCTCCCGGCCTTGGTGAGGCAGAGCTGTCGTGGCAGAGGGAGACCCTCGTCCTGGCTCCGAGTGCTGCCCACGGACAGAAGCAGAGGGTGCTTTTGAGAGCTTTTTATCGAAGTAGGGCTGCCTCCCCTGCTGCCCAGCAGCTGCTCTGGCCGACACACAAAGCTGGGCTTGCTGGAGCAGCCGGCTTTGTCTTCTCCAGCCACGCAGAAGGGGCTTTGGGATGAGCCAAGCAGCTGGGCTGGGCTTGCAAAAGAAGGCTCAAACTCCACCAGGGACGGGATCCCGGTCTGGGAAGAGAATTAAGGGATTTTGTTTGGGTTTTGCCCATTCTGACAACTTGTTGTGCGAGCAAGGGGGCTGTGGTGGGGCTGGAAGCACCACCTGGGTGTAGCTGTGAAGCATTTACCGACGGGTTGGAATGGACTTGGCTTGGTGAAGGGAACGGGTCTGATGCTTTGCTCTGAAATTGGGCCAAATCACAAGCTCTGGAGCCAGTTGTTGAAATTAAAGAATATTTATTCATCTTGGTGTTTAGTCTTTTTGGAAGCAAGATCAGCTGGAAGGGCAAGAAAGGCTGAGTTAGGCAGGGGTGATGCGGCGTGGTTGGTCCCTGTGTGTGCCGGGACCTGGGGGATGAGGAGCAGCTCGGTCCCAGCCGTGTGATCCTGGCCAAGCCCCTTCTCCATGTTTTCCCCTCTCCAGCTTTGATCTTTTCTCTTCAGCCTTTAAGCACTTCCAGCCGTGGATTTGTGTGTTCAATATCCAGCCCAATTCCTGTGGTGTTGCTAAGGGTTAGCATAATGGCAATAGTAAGGCAGGGAATTATCAGAGACCTTATCAGCACAGGCAAACCTGAACTTTTTTCCATTTTTCCCTTTCACCCCAAAAGCAGGATGGGCTCTCTGTGCACTGTGACCTGTAGGTGCTGGAGCCAGGCCATGGGGTCATCTCATGTGATAGCAAATCCTTTGTCCTTAGAACAATAAATCCGGTGTTTCATTCCCCCTCTTGCATCTTTTTATGTCCATTTGCACATTGAAATCTCTTCAGCTGACTCCTGCCAGTCTTTACAAAAAGCTTTTGTTGCTTCAGATGTTTCAAAGATTGCAGGGTTGCCCATCAACCCGAAAGCTTTCCTTGTAAGCAGCTCCAGCTCTGCAGAAGGCAGTGGGAGGGAGGTGAATGTATTGGGAAGAAATGGGCAAGGGAGGCAAAAAAAGAAGGGGTTTTATACCCTGTTCTCCTGGGGAAAGCATTTTTTTTATCTCTAAATCTGTGTAATTGATGCTCAGATACTCTGGTGATGAGTGCCTTAGAAATGCATCTGCAGTAATAATCTAATATCCGTTTGTTAGGGCTCCAAGGAAATCTAATAATACTGATGCTTTGCCTAATAGAGCTCCTTTCATCCCAGGATAAAATGCAAGGAGTTTGTGATGGAAAAGACTGGTTTTAGGTCGTGCAGTTCATCTGCCTTCCAATGCAAAGTCTGGAGGTGTTTTACAGACATTAAATAATTAAGGAGCAGTTATGGCCAGGGAGGCAACTAGGTGGAGAAAACAGCAGCTGGTGAGCTCCTGGGTGTGCTGCCAGGAGGGGAGCTGGGAGCCTGATGGCGTGGCACATTCCCATCCTGCTCCCCCAGCGCAGTGATCCAGGAGCACTGGGTTTTACTGGGGCCTTGTTGGTTGTTTGCTGGGGTGGGCCCCGAGCGTCGCTGAGGGCGGAGGTGGTGCCCAGCCCGTGGGATCGTGGCCAGCCCAGCTGGGCACTGCTGCTCTGGGGAATGGTGATGAGTGTTCCAGGACATCCTCCCTCGTGGGTGGGGATTTACCACCGGCATCAGGTGATAGCCAGGGCAGAGCAGCAGCTTGGTGGCTGCAGGCACGACTTCATCTCCTCACCGACGGTCCACGTGAGACATGGAAGACAGTGACGGGTGACAGAGCTCCCCTGAGCTGGAAGCCAAGATGTCCCTTCTTCAGGAGCAGCTCCAAAGAGGAGCTGTGACACGGTTTTCCAGTTGACCAGCAGCTCCTGGCGTGAATCATAGCAGAATAATCTCCTTCAGTTTGTGCTGGTTGCAATCACTTCGTATCAGTTGGTTATTCTCTTAAGGAAAGCAGCTTAAGGGCCGGGTTTAGGTTTGCCAGTGATGCCCTTTGTCTTCTCCCCACATGGGAGTGGGACCAGCCCTGGATTCAGGTCTCTCCATGCTTGATCCAAATCAGGGACGACCCCAGCAATTGTGACATGGGAAGCAGTGCCATAGAAGGTCTTACTCCCTCCTGATTGCTCTAATTGCCCATGGAGCAGGCAGGCTCCAGCCCACGGGACTCTCCTTCCCCCTGGGGCTTAGTGGGGAGAGCAGGCGGGACGGCGGCGGGTCCTGCAGGGCTCTGTTGCCATCAGCTTTGTCCTGTTGCGTCTCCACATTCCCCGGGAGGAGGGTGGCAGGAGGGTGGGATTTGGGGATTTGCAGGGAGGTGTCTGCCCCTGCGGCTCTGCAGCGAGGGGAGATCACCTGTGAGCGCTGCCCCGACCTGCCCCCCTGTAAATAACCAGGGATGGAAATGTCAAGCCCGGAGCTCCTAACGCCAGGCTGGAGGAGGGGACGAGCAGAGGGAAACGTGTGTGTTGGTGTGGGAGGGAGAGATATGGAGAGAGTGATGGAGGGAGAGAGCTGGTGCATGACGGAGACGCAAACCCTGGGCAGGGAGGGCTGGAGTCGATCCCCTCCGCTGGGGAGGTCTCAGGGAGGTGCCTGAGGGTCTCTGTGAGGATGGGAGGGCGTGTGCTGGGTTGTGCAGTGCCTCTGCCTTAGGAGGTCCTCCCTGTGACTGTGGTCCCAGCGTGTCCAGCTGCCTTCCACTCCTAGTGATGAGCCTCAGGGAAGGGATTTTCTGAGGTAAACGGGGAGATGTGTCCTTTCATCCACATGGAAAGGCACAGTGTGGAGGAATGGCTGCTCCTCTTCCCCTTTGCCTCTCTGCTGGGAGTGCTAATTAGAGGGCCAGTTAGTGTTCAAGGTCAACTGGGTTTGCACACCCGGCCCAGCAGGAAATGGAGGGAGCCCATCTCCTCATTTTGGGAGGTGGGAGGATGCTCCCTCCATCACCCCCTGGCAGCCTGGCAGTGCACTGTGCACATCTGGACTGCTGCTGTGCACATCTGTGCAGGACTCACACCGATGATGGGAAGCGACAGGTACCGGCACAGGGAGAGGGGAGAGGGGAGGACCTCTGCCACAGTGCCTCCGGGCTTTGCTAATGGAGAGGGAACTCAGGAACCAGCCAAACTGGAGGAAAAAAAAAAGCCCAGATTTGTGAGGTGATAGGGAAACGAAGGTTTGGAATTGTTTGATTTGTGTTCAAGCAGCAGAGCTGGTGGTGGTTTTGCTGCAGTGGACAGTGGTAGGTCGAGGAGAGGGCAGGAGCCGAACAGCCCATGTACACATTCCTCTGCCAGGATCATCATCCTTGTCCTCAGTTCCTGCTGCTGAATGTTGCTCCAGCCCCTCCAGCAGTGCAGACAGGAGCACTTGGCCGTGGCTGGGAGTTGAGATGGCAGTCAGGGGATGCAGTATCCTCCCCGGGACTTGGTGTGTGCAGGGATAGGACTGGTGGCTCAGGTGCAGCACGGCTGGGTGTTGCACCATCTCAGCTAGCCTGAAAATTTGGCTTTTTTGGGTCTGGGACAGGTAGCAGAGCCAGCTTTCCATGGCTGCCTCAAGTGCAAAGGCCCAGGGAAACACCTTTATGTGGTTCTCCCCCAGCCCTGAGTTTCCTGTCAGGTGGGCTGTGCTCTGGGACCTCTGTCTGCGCATGGAAAAGATTTTGTTCCCGAGGTGGGGGTCACCCTTCTGCCCAGCCAGCATTCCCACATGATGCTGTCAGGATTTTGGGCACAAAACAAGGAGCAGACAGAGCAGGAACCTGCACAGCAGCTGATGTGGGACACGAGTACCTTGTATTCCCCCACACCCTAAAATTGCCCGTGGATGCAGAAATATCCTTCCAGGAGCATGCACGTGCCCTGGGAGACCCAGTCACGTCCACCATCCCCTCTGGCAGCGCCTGCCTTCCCCACAGCCAAAGCTGGCTGTGTGAAATCTGTGCTGGGGGCATCCGCTTGATACCAGCTCCAGTCCAAAGCCGATGAGGAATGCACAGACTGGCAGTGCTGGACTGCATACTAATGGCGTGAGAGCTCGCAGGGAGCAGGGAAGAGAAAGGGAAGGAGCCAGACTGCAGCTCCTGGCTCCCCACGATTGATTTATTACCAGGTCTGCTGATGAATGTGTGAGAAACGCTATTGGTGATAAAGCAGAAAGGCCGTAATTAAAGTAACAGCTTTCAGTTTTTAAGCACCGCTTGGGTGTTTTCTTCTCTCTGGCAAATTTTGTGGCTCGGTGCTGCTCGGTGTGGCAGAGTCCTCCCCCCACCATCCTGGGCCTAAGTTGCCTTTTGGCTCCAGCCTGGAGGTGCTGAGCCCAGCCTGGCAGTGAGTGGAGGGCAGGTTACGGTGTGATTTGGTCAGTGGCTGATTTGGAGAGGGAATATGGGATTTTTTGGAGCCCTGGGCTCTGCCGTAGTGGCATCTGTGCCACCCCCTCCTCTTGCACTTGGCAGAGGGGCTGGGCAGGATCTGGGTGGGGGGGTACAGGGCACTGATGCTCTTCCCTAGTGTGAGGACCAGGATTTCCTTTAAATTCTCTCAGCTCCCTGCACAAGCTGCTCCAGCACCTTTGCAAAGTGGTCGCCTGGGTTTTTTGCATATCCCGTGGTTTGCTCCTGCCCAGGCCAGGAGCTTTCTCCTTCCTGCTGCCCGTGCATGTGCAGGCGCAGCCCGGCTCAGCAGCGTGAGCGCTCCCCACCCGCTCCACGGCCGGCTCCGAGCACCTTTCCCAGCACCAGCCCGCTCCAGGGCTGCCAGGGTGCGGGAGAAGGGAACCTGCTCCTTGGTGGGGGTGCGGGTCCGGTGATCCACAGGGAAATATCTGGTGCCCTCGTGTAGTAAATGGAGCAGAGAGTCACCCCAGGCCCTGCCGGCGAGTGGCGGTGATGGATGGGCCGGCAGATAGAAGGATACGTGTGGTGAGGGATGGGGGAGAGGAGGTGAGAGCTCTGCTGATGACAGATGGACAGACAAGGGGGGGAGTGTATGGATATATATGTGGATATATAGGCAGGTGGGTAGGGAAAGGGTCCCTCCGATGAGAGATAGATTGGGAGAGATGGATGGATGGGATATTTATAGTGATGGCGAGGTAGATAGAGCTGGATGTGTGTTGATGAATAGGTGGATGATGGATGGAGGGCAGGGATTGTGGGAGCTGGCGAGCTAAAGGGTATATATGGTGCTAGATAGATTAGATAGAAGGATATATGTGATGATAGAGAGATGGTATAAGCAGCAGCCTCTGAGTCTCCAGCAAACTGCTGCTTTTAGCTACTCCAAGCTCTGCTGTAATCTCATTTTGCCCTGGTAAATTCCTTATTAAGGCAGTTTTTTTTTTTTAAAAAAAAAAAAAAAAGAAAAAGAAATCTCCTTAAAAGAAATGAAGAAGAAAAAAAAAAAGGAAAAAGAACAGATCACCACCAGCAGCACTTCCTGACTCCTGCACCAACAGCCGCTGACCCGGGCTGGCCGTTTCCATGATGACAAATTAACTGATGCTCTGCAGCAGCTCCAAGTTTTTCCCAGCAGCTGTGGCCGGGTCTGCCCGGAGGTGGGCAGGGAGATGCTGTCCCTTGGCTCCCACCTCCCTCCCCGGTTCGGGGAAGCCTCTCTGCCCTCGGGCAACCCCCGTGTCCCCGGGATGTGTCCCGTGCTGGCTCGCCGGGAATGGGGGTGTCTCTCTGGGCTCAGCGTCTTTTGGCGAGGCCCGGGGTGTTCACAGAGAGAAGGGCTGGGAGATGAGCGCTGGCTCCTTTCCCTCTCCCTGCCTCCTCCTGCAAACAGCTGAGGAGCCCCGGGGACAGATTGTGCACGGAGGAGACCGAACTTCCAGCCTGCAGGATCCGGGGCTGCGCGCCGGTGGTTTTCCCTTCTCCCTGAGCAGGCAGACAGACTCCAGACGTGAGAAAGTCTGGCGTTCCTCTGTGCCGATAGCAATTAAGATGTGCTAATGGGTTCAGGCGAGCACCTAAAAAATGTGGATGTTTCACTTGAGCCTTCTGGAAGCTTTCGCTCATCTGCAAACATTCCTGCTGGTGGGAAACCAAAGCGTTCCACGGCACAGGCGCCTTCTGCGGGAGCATCTGGAACGACCCCTTCATCCCACGCAGGGTATGGAAGGTCAGGGAGCCCTTGAGATGTTTTCAGAGCATCCTCAAGGAGGTGTGACCTCAGCCTGCCTTCTGGAGCCACGGGATGCTGTTGTATCCATTGCTCTGTCTGTGCTGGGCTTTCTGCCGGCCAGGACACGGGAGAGGAGACAGGAGTCCTGCACCCACCACGGGCTTTGCCTCCACACTGCTGCAGCGAGTTATTCCCACAACAGCCAGGCACTATTTTGAAAGGATTTGGTGGAAAACACTGACCTGTTGGCTTTGCTACCTCATGTTGCTGATGAGGAGGAAGGTAATTAGGCTCTCCCTGGCTCGTAGATCCACCCAAGAGCTGGTTGAAACTGTGGTTTCCTTTGGTGATGCTCAGCACAGCAGCCGGAGTGTCCTGGTGGATGGTTCAGGACCTGGAGCTGCGGGTGTCCTCATACTTTGCAGGGAAAGGCTGTAGGTGATATTTCCTGGCTGGATGCAGGCTCTGCATTTCACAGAATCATAGAATGCTTTGGGTTGGAAGGGACCTTAAAGATCATCTTGTTTCCCCCTGCTGCCATGGCTCCACTTCCATTAGACCCAGGTGGCTCCAAACCCTGTCCAACCTGGCCTTGGATAGTCCCAGGGATGGGGCAGCCACAGCTTCTCTGGGCAACCTGTGCCAGGGCCTCACCAGAGGCAGAATTCCTTCCCAATATCCCATCTAACCCTGCCCTCTGGCAGTGGGAAGCCATTTGCCCAGTCCCTGTCTACTCCTCGTCCCCCTTCGGACAACACATCCCATAGTCACTGCTCCGAATACCCCAGAGTTCAGGAATAAATAATACAGAGAGCCCATATGATGCTGGTGGACTTCCCTCTCCATCTGGCCCTTTGAAAACCAGGATAGACCCACTCCTAGTGGACCTGGTTCCCCCTTTCCTGAAGTGGCAATAAATCCACTCAATAATCAGGTATTCCCCCCCTGGCTGTTGGGGGGGATCCCCTCCCGTGCAGTGAGACAGGGGGAGAGGCGCCTACATGCAAATCTCTCTCCCCTCCCTCGGCAACTTCATCTCTTGATCATTTCTGACAGCCCAAGTTTTGTCAGCCAGATGCATTTAAGGCAAAAAAAAAAAAAAAAATCCCACCAAAAAAAAAGGGAAAACCAGAGCAAGTCAAAGCAAGTTGGAGATGTGACTGGGGGAAGGGAGAGGGAATAAGAAGTAGGAGGAAAGGGAAGGTCCCTGGAGACAGCAGTGAATATGTAAACTTTCTCGATTTCCTCTGCCTACTCATACCTCTGTGTGTTAACAACTAGACAGACATCTTGTATATATTTGATAAATAAGCCTCTCCATTTATTCAGAGGAGTGAATTTGTAGCTATTATGATTCAAATGGCATGACAGGTTCTGGATTGTTGTATTTTTTTGCTATTGAGTTTACAAAAAGAAAAAAAAAAAGAACCAACATGAAAATTGCAAAATTCAAAGCAATTTTCTTTGGCTATGGATGCTCACGATGCACAGATAGAGAGATACAGTTATATATATATACAGAAATAATACAAAAGCCAGTCCGAGTGCCTCTTCCCTCGAGACAGGAGGACGAGGGGCGCGATAAATAATTTAGAAATTGCTCCCACCACTTGATTCAGAGTGATGGATCTGGCATGTGTTCCAACAAGGCACATGCTGTATTCATTACCCATTGAGCTACATTTTAATTTCTCCCTCATTAACCTTATCTGTGGCTGGGGTTGTGCATCAAGTCAAATCCTTCGGATGTCAATCAATTCATTAGATGGTTGTTTAGTTTGTCATATGTGCTGTTATCGCTTATTAGGCTGCCACGCCGATCAATCAATCAAAAGGCAGCGAGGAGCTGGCTGGAAGGGACACGGGCAGGCAGAATTCTATGGATGGGGCTGCCTGGAGCAGAGCCCGTGCCTCCGGAAGGAGCACGGGCGGTTTGCGAAGTGGGAGGGGAAAAATTCAAAGGCATTCAAATGGCTCCCGTTGAAAACCACGGCTTTGTTTCAGGTCACTGGAGCAAGTTATAGGCACATAAAAATAATAATGATAAGGTTGGGTGAGTGTTTACCATCAGGACTGAGAACTCGGTACAAAGGATGTTGTATCCCCTGCCCACTGACATGGAAAGTCTCCCCTCCTGAGTGATCCTGCCTTTGTTACCAGCTGATATTTGCTTCCTGTCGAGTTCCTTGAGCATTTCAAATCGATGGAGCATCAAAGAAAGGCTCTGGGCTGGCTGGATCTACATTCCCACCCTCTTGGCGTGGCCCATCTGAGCATCACTGCCATGTATGGGTTAAGGTGGAGGCCTCCCGTGTCCTGCTGGGAAAGGGGCTGGATGCAGCTGATCCCAGGAGCGCTGTGTACCCTCAGCCCTACTCCTCCCCAGCCGTTTCTTTCCACTGGTGGCCCAAAGGGGGAAGCACAAGAGCACTTGAATGAACGCTGGATATGAGCGGGTGTGCACCCAGGTGGCCAAGAAAGCCAAAGGCATCCTGGCTTGTATTTAGAAGTAGGAAAAATTTCTTCATCCAAAGGGATGTCCAGCCCTGCCCCAGGCTGCCCATGGCAGTGGTGGAGCCACCACCCTTGGAATGATTTAAAACATGTGGATGTGGCACTTGGGAACACGGGTTACAGGTGGGTTTGGCAGCGCTGGTGGAACGGTTGGTTTGATGATCTTAGAGGGCTTTTCCAACCTCAGTGATTCTGGGATTCTAAGGCACAGCAAGTTTCGATTCATTTCCTTGGCTGCCAGCAAATCCTGCTGCAGAAACTCCTGTGCCAGCCCCAAACCCCTCCATGGAGCACCCAGGACCATGTGACAGCCCAGCAAAGGGCTGCAGGTGATGCTACACCCCAGGTCCCCATCAGTGTCTCTGGTTACTGTTCCCAGTGTGTGTGCTGTCCCCAGGGTTGTGGGTGCTGGAGAGCTGAGCCTCTCCACCAAAATACAATAGGGACATTCAGAGAAACTGTGGCTGCCCCATCCCTGGAAGTGTCCAAGGCCAGGTTGGACGGGGCTTGGAGCAACCTGGGACAGTGGAAGGTGTCCCTGCCCATGGCAGGGGGTGGAATGAGATGGGTTTTAATGTCCCTTCCAACCCAAACCATTCCAGGATTCTGTGACAGGTTCAGGTCTGTGTGCACTCGTGAAGCTGCTGTGGGTGTTTGCTGCCCACATCAGTGGCACTGGGTGCTGCACACCTGGGAAATGACCCCTCTGTGCCTTGATCCCGGCAAGCTGTGATGTCTTTGGCACCGAGCCGAGCTCTTCCCACAAACCTGGGGAATCCAGTCCTGCTCTGGGAGGGAAAGCCACTTCTCCTCCCACTTTGTGCCCCCAGCACCACCTAAAGAGCTCCTCTTTGACCTCAGCATCCTTTCCCTGAGGGCGAGGCAGGGACAGACGGGACTCGGGTTGCACGACTGCATCGCAGGTGGAGCGAGAGGGGAGGAAAAACCCCTCATCTCTTTGCTTATAAAGTGCAGCTGGGTCTGAAGCCATTCAGAGGAAATGGCTGTGGATCCCCCCCACGCCATTCTTCAAAAGCAGAGCCGTTCAGCTCCAAGCACTCTTCCAGGATCCATTTGAAACCCCCCATTGTAGCTGGGCGGCTGCTGGGTTTGGAGCGCGGGAGATGGCGGCTATTAAGAGGTTCTGCTCCTGCCACAGGTGTCCTTTGGAGACGGTGCCTCTCTATTATGGTACAGCAGGTAGATGCCACCACTCGGCATCGGGGAGGCCGGGAGGAGCAATCCCAGCAAAGTGCCGGCGTTTCAATTAACTGGCGAGACAGCCAACACCTCAGCACCTGTACATCTCTCTCCGTCGCAGCCGGGATGTATTGTATTATAAATAACAATAAGCAGCCCCAGTCAAAGGCTGTAATTGAATCTCTTCGTTCTGCTGACTCGGGTGAAAAAGTCCCTCTGAGTGAATTATGCCGCGGGTCTGGGTAATTTGGGCGACACACAGAGGTACCACGCTCGGTGTAATTAAAGAAAACATCCATCCCTGTCCGTGCCGCTGCCCCCGGGGCACCCCGGAGCTGCTGGGAGGGTCTTCCACGGGGACACCCCGCTGGTGGTGTGGGAAGCATCACTCAGCTCTCCAAAACATCCCTTCCCGTGAAGAGTGATCGCCTGTTGAAGAGGGAAAACAAATTCCCCCTCCTTGGCATGAGGGCGTGGAACAGAGCAAGCGGTGAGAGGGGACTCGCTGCTCCTCCATCCTCGTGGTTATTCCTTGCAGTGGTACTGCAGCCTTCCCGTGTTGCCCAGCTGTTCCCAGCCTCCAAAATCCTCATTTTTGTGCTCGCAGAGACCTCCTTCTTGCTGCTGATCTTCGGGGAGGTGCCCACTGTGCGCCCCACCTGTGAGCCCAGCTTTAAGGAAGTTTCATGGATGTAAGGAAATACTCGATTCCTTTTGCGGCTGAAACGGAGTCCTGAAGACAGGAACGAGCCATTCGGTCGACCTTCGCTTCGAGTGGCAGCCGGGGATGTCTTTTGGCAAATGGAGAGAGCCAAAGGTTGATGCCTTGCGGTTCCTTTCCTTCCCTGGAGCCTGGCTGCTCTCGGCACGCGCCCTCCCCCTCTCTCCTCTCCCATCCCATCCAGAACGTCTCCCCAAGGCCGGCACATTTTTCAGCCCAAATTTTGCACTGACAGAATGCGTCACATCCGGGCCCAGGCGGAGTATGAAGTGAGGAGGAGCCGAGGAGGGAGAGCAGGGAAATGAGGTTTTCTCCACCACGGGAGCACGGGGTTAAATCGGCAGCTGCAGCCACAGCCTCTTGGTCCCCCCGTGCTGCTTCAGTTTTTCTTGGGGATTTTTGTTGAGAACACGCTCCACCTTTTTTCTTTACCCCTCTTGAATCCACTTCGTGTGTCACTTGCTTTTTCTTCTTTTTTTTTTCTTCTTCTTTTTTTTTTTGTTATTATCTTAAACATCCATTATTTAGAAACTGCTGGAGCCTGGAAACCAATTTCCGTGCTTATTTCAAGGAGTTTGCAGCGTTTAGGTGGTTATGTACAGGCTATTACATGGACTGACCAGGGGAAAACAGAGCCTGGCAGGGCTGGCTGCCCTGCAGGAAGGGACCCCTGGCAGGCAGGCAGGGGGGTGAATGTAGGATAACTTCTTCCCAATGGACATCTGTGCCTCGGGATGGCCAGAGGATGAAAATCACAGAGGACAGAAAGCAGGACTGCCTTTAAGACAGAGTCCTGTGCTGGAGGAGGGGTGGGAGCCCATATTCTTCCCCCAGAAATGGGGTTCGTGGTGGGCTGCGCTGACTCACTGGTGGGAATCCTCCCTCTTGGGATGCTGAGCTCCATCCCCGGACGGGAACGTGGTTGCAGTGAGTGTCCTTCGCTGTTCTTGGCTTTGCAGGGCTCAGCATGTAAAGCAGCGGATCCCTGCGGATGCTTTAAGCTACTCAAGGGATTAGGCAGGGCTATGAGCAATCCCAGGACGTAAGAGAAGTGGAGGCATTTTACAGCCAACCTCCTCCTCCTCTCCTCCAGCCAAGTAAAGGAATGGAGGGACCTTTTCGTCTCGGTTTTGCCAGTTTTGGGTGGTGGTTGATGAAGCCCCTGGTGCAGGAGGACTCCCTCTTCCCGACTGACCGTGATGATCATATTTAGGGCCAGGGAGGTGGCGGGAGGGAAATCCAGGATTGAGGGATTGAGTTCATCCTTCTTGTAAGCCCGTCAAAGTCAGAGGAGTCGCAGCCAGAGCGGGGCTGGCCGGGTGCAGTGCCGGTCTGAGAGCAATCCCTACGTGCTGCTGACTCGGTGTAACCCTCTGCTGAGCTGCCTGCCAGTCACGCCAAGCCCTGCGTGGGCAGCAGAGTCACCAGGATCCCTCCCGGTGCCACTCTGGTGGCTGGGGAGCACCACAGGAGTCACCACCACAAGGGCACGGGGACAAAGGGAAGAGCTGTCCCAGCAGGACATGCTCCTTTTCCCTGTGTTAAGCCCAGAGTCTTTTATCCTGTGATTTCAAAAGAGCCTGGAAAAGATCAGTCAGTGGCATTATCTCTGCTTTTTGCAAACTGAACGAAGGTAGCAGAGCAGAGCTGGGGTGAAACAAGCCCCTGCCCTCCCTGGGTGCTCCCAACCCTCTCAAAACTTCCCAGGGTGCCAACATGTGTAACTCGGGGTCTGCAAGGGGTGCCATCCATGGGGCACCTCCCATCCTGCTGCCATTTAGAAAGCAAGGGTAGAATCAGAGAGTCCTGGAATGGTTTGGGTTGGAAGGGACCTTAAAGATCATTTTGTTCCACCCCCTGCCATGGGCAGGGACACCTTCCACTAGTCCAGGTTGCTCTGATATGGCCTTGAACACTTCCAGGGATCCAGGGGCAGCCACAGCTTCTCTGGGCAACCTGGGCCAGGGCCTCCCCACCTTCCCATGGCAGAATTCTTTCCCAGTATCCCATCTATCCCTGCCCTCTGGCAGTGGGAAGCCATTCCCTGTGTGCTGTCCCTCCATGCCTTGTCCCCAGTCCCTCTCCAGCTCTCCTGGAGCCCCTTTAGGCCCTGCAAGGGGCTCTCAGCTCTCCCTGGAGCCTTCTCCTCTCCAGGGGAACCCCCCCAGCTCTCCCAGCCTGGCTCCAGAGCAGAGGGGCTCCAGCCCTCGGAGCATCTCCGTGGCCTCCTCTGGACTCAGTCCAGCAGCTCCATGTTCTTCTTATGTTGGGGACCCCAGAGCTGGAACCAGCCCTGCAGGTGGGGTCTCACCAGAACGGAACCCCCTCCCTCTCCCTCCTGCCCACGCTGCTTGGGATGTAGCCAAGATGAGTATTTTGGGATGACTGCGTTGGGTCGGCTGGGTTTTCCAGGATACAGCCCAAACCTGGAGGCTCTACAAGCATCCAACCAGCAAATCCGTCCACATGGCAGCTCCCAGAGCCACAGCAGGAGCCCCTTGTACAGGCAGCAAGGCTGAGCCCTGCCCAGGGCCCTCTCTGAGCTGCTGCCCTCCTCATCCTGGAGCTGAGGCAGGGCTTGCAGCGGTGCTGCCCGTGCTGGGAGGCAGGCAGCAGCGGTGTTGGAATTTTCCCCGCGTCGCTGCGAGTTAATTCATTCCAGTAAATCATCCAAAATAATTTGCGGCGAATATCAATTTTCTGTGTGAACTTCTCGCTGGCTGCACAGAAGTATCTTCTGCCGACACGGCTCCCTTATTCTGCTGATCTGAGACAACAAAGCAGCTGGGGAATAAACAGGAGGCGAGCTGGAGTCCCCAGGGCTGCCGGCACGAGGGAGGTGCCGGGGCTGGAACTCGCTCGTGGATAAAACCCAGCGAAGGCAGGCAATGATTAAAGGCTAATTTGCTGCCTGTGTAGTGTTAAGTGCCCCCCTTTCCTAACGAGCAGAAGGCTCTGCCAACCACAGTCTGCTTCGCCGCCTCTCTTTCATTTACCTTTTCAATTATTTTAAGGCTTTTCCGATCTTCGATCAACGGACGTGTCTCCGTCTGCGGGGCCCCTCTGCACCGAGTCGGTGGCACAGGGTGTGCTTTTGGTGCCAGGCAAGGCTTTTACGGGCGGCAAATGTCTCAAAAAAAAAAAGAAAGGAAGAAAAAAAAAACAACCCACAACCCGAAACTCAGGCTGCTCCACCTGTCTCGTGATGGATTTCAGCCCGTGAGCAGTGCTGGCTGTCACTTGGTCGACCTTTCTCCCCACCAGCTGGCAGAGCAGAGCTGTCCCAGAGCCAAAGGCACGGCTGTACGGGAGCCGTGGCACCCCGGGATGGTGGTGGCAGGGTGAAGAAGACTCAGTGTTCGCATCTGAACCACCGTCTGCCCTCCAAAAATTAAGAAAAAAAAAAACCTCTCAGGGAAGAGCTGTGCTTTGGTTTGGTTGTTTTCAAGGGTGGTGTTTCATGCTTTAAGGGTGGTATTTAATGGTATTTTTTTTATGGTGTTTCCTAGGATTCTGTGATGGATTAGTCCCCCAGTAATTAGCTGTGGCTGTGTTCACGCTGGGATTTGGAAAAGCCATTTTGGTGTGTTTTGGCTTTCGTTCCCACTGGGATGGGAAAAGGCTTGTGGAGAGCTGGGGCAAGGAACACACTTTATCATGGGTTGGAAGGGACCTTAAAAACCATCTCACTCCAACCCCTCCGTGTGGGCAGGGACACCTTCCACTAGAACAAGTTGCTCCAAGCCCCATCCAACCTGGCCCTTCTCCCGCCTTTTATCATGGAGAGGATTCGCCAGGCGGGAGTTTTCCTCGGCACTTGTCCAAAGGAGAGGAAGAAGGAGCTGTTTCCCCACTCACAGGGCCTGGATGCAGCTTATCTCTGTGGTACATGTTGCAGATGTCCTCAGCATCACTTCTCAGTGGCTCTGTGTCCCAGGTTTACCTGGAGACAAGGGTGCAAGTGCCTTTGGCCCCTCACCTGCAGGAACCAGCAGCACTGCAGTCTCCTTCCTTGGGGAAGGTGATGCTCCCTGTGGATCAGGCAGCTCGAGCACCTTCTCCCACCCTGGCCGACGTGCCTGATGATGGGAACCTGCCAGAGGCACAGCCCCAGGGAGATCAGCTCCCTGGCCCAGCCCAAAATAGATCTGGGGCACCCATTTGCAACCCTTGCCAGGATTTCACGTTGGCTCCCAGCGGGGGAAGCGGCCCTGATTAAAAGAACTATTTTTAAAGAGCCTGGATGCAGGCAGGGAGAGGTGATAATTAGCTGGTGGTGGTGGCTGTGCTGCATGATGGGGCTCGGATGGGTCCCTGTGCTATCAGGGAGATCCATACTCCCGAAAAAAACACTGCCAGGATCTAGAAAAGACTGACTCCTTCTCCTTGCCTCTCTCCAAGAATGCTGATTAATGTTATTTTATTACCAGAGTTTTATCTTCATGGATCATAGAATCACAGAATCAGCTGGGTTGGAAAAGACCTCCGAGATCATCAAGTCCAACCCCCGATCCAACACCACCGTGGTTTCCAGATCGTGGCACTGATGCCACATCCAGTCCCACCTTAAACACCCCCAGGGATGGTGATTCCACCCCCTCCCTGGGCAGCCCATTCCAGTGGCTGAGCACTCTCTCTGTAAAGAATTTCTTCCTGATGTCCAACCCAAACCTCCCCTGGCACAACTTGAGACCTTCTTGTCCTGTTGGTTCCTGGGAGAAGAGACCAACATCCCCCCAGCTCCCCCCTCCTGTCAGGGAGTTGTGCAGAGTGATGAGGTCTCCCCTGAGCCTCCTCCTCTCCAGGCTGAGCCCCCTCAGCTCCCTCAGCCTCTCCTCATGGGAATTGTGCTCCAGTCCCTTCTCCAGCCTGGTTGCTCTTCTCTGGCCCTGCTCCAGCCCCTCCATGTCCTTCCTGAGCTGAGGGGCCCAGACTTAGGACCCTCTCTTAGCTCCCACAGTGGGAGCCCTAAGGGCATCAAGGGCTGGCTGGAAACAGGGTCTGTCTGTGTGGCGAAGATCATCAGCAATCATTTGGGCGATGTGTTCCACCAGGAAGAATTTATTTGTTTGTTTGCTTATTTGCTTTTCAGACGGCTGCGAGACAAGATGAATTTTGCATGCAGCAAAAAATTCCCAGCGTTTTATTGTTTGAAAAATTGGCTTTAAGTACATGTGTGTATATGTGCAGCCAGGAAAAAAAATGGAGCTCTTCAGTCATCTCCACTTATTTATTTATTTGTTTGATGCATTGTGCAGATTTATTTAATTGATGGCAGCACCTGGAGTGTGTTAGGCACTTCCTAAGCTCTCCCATAGGCTGGGCTTTGGGTTTGCTTTGGCGGTGCTCAGCCTAAGGACAGACAGGTGGAGGTCAGGAGAAGGGGAAGAGCTGCAGACGATTTATGTACGAGCTAAACATCTTCCCTCTGAGCTGCCCAGAGCCAATACCTGCAGCTTCAGGGGGAGGGGGACTGGATTAGCTCTCTGTCACCTCCCCAGAGTGGATTCAGTTTGTATATATATATACATATATATATATATATGTGTGTATTTCTCTTTCATTTGACTGAGATAAAAATTGCTGAGTCAAAGATTCATTTTCTTCCCAAGCCCCTTGGAAGGCAGATAAAGGGGCTGGCGGCTCGGCAGGGCTATAAATAATGCATAGAGCACAGGAGCAGCCAGCCCAGCCCAGCCCAGCCCTCTGCTTACACAGGGAAGATTCCTCAGTCACATATCACCCTGTCTGCTGGCCCCAGGACGGGGCTGCTTCGCTCACCTGAGGCGAATGCCCACTCCTCGGCGAGATAAATAAATAAATGAGCCCAATAAAGCTCTGGTTACCACCAGTCCTGCCCAGTCCTGTCGCTGCAGCCCTGCCCCGAGTGGTGTCCTGGGCTTGACGCTTCTCAACGTCACCATGCTCAAGGTGGTGTGAGGACAGGGGGGAAACTGCACCCGATTATTCTGCTGCAGACCCCCCGAGGGTCAAGACGCTTCCGGCCCTCCATCCCACTTCATCCTTGGGATAAGCTGCTTGGCCCTTTCAATGCAGGGTTTGCCAAGCTGGATCGCCAAATCCGAGGCAGCTGAGAACGTGGAGGAGCTTCAGATGTAGCTGAAGTTGGATCTTCACCCACGAGGTTGTGATGCACAGAAATGCATTTTAGGATTGACTCCTGCTCGGTATCATTGATCAAATTGCTTCCAAGTGCTCCCAGAAGTCCTCCCCTTCTCCAGGTTCAACTGGTGGCCTGAGCCACTCTGGAGTTGGAAGCTGACTTGTTGGTGGGAGGGTGACAGCCCAAGGCTTGCTGGTGGCTCAGCAGCCCAGCTGAGGTGGAGTTAGTCCTGTCTGCTCCACACAAAGCCTGCTCAGGGTTACAACCAGCTGTGCCAACCCTGTGGAGCAACGAGGACTTGTGTGGGCTCAGTCCTGAGTTCCCAGTGATGCTCCGTGGAGGCACAAGTGAGCCCTGGCACAAAGGGAACGGGGGTGTTACCAAGTCAGTGAGGGCTCAGAGGGCCTTTTCATGCAGTCCCACACCCCGGGGGGCTTCAAAGGCCCTTTCCCTTCCCTTTGAGCTGCTTGTTCAAATGAGCCTCAGCCCTCAAAGCGAAACGCTGAGCAAACCTGTCGCAGTTCATCCAATTCCTGTAGAGTCTCGAGGCCGTAAATTGGTCCCAGGCGGGCACAGGGAATCCAGGTGAATAAACGGCGCGGGTGGTCCCTCTGCCTCGTGGTGCACGGGCAGGAGATGCTGCTGAGGGAAACCAGAGAGCAGCAAATGTCAAATCGGTGAAAGAAAATCTTTCCTCTGCCTTTTTTTCCTGCCTTCTCACAGAATGTGCCGTTACTCCTGAAGTTTCTCATCCTTTTTTNNNCAAAGAATTTGCCGTTTCTCCTGAATTTTTTCTTCCTTTTTTTTTTTTTTTTTTTTTTTTCTTGGTCTTCGGCCTCAAATCCCTTGTCAGGAGCTACCTTTGAAACCAGAATGGGAGGGTGGGAGGGAAGGACACATTTCCCAGCCAACCTGGCCAATCTTGGGGAGTTTGGAGGAACTCTGAATCATCTCTCCTCAGGGTGCTGGGCACCCTCTGGTTGGGGAGGGTCAGGAAGGCAGGTTGGCTTGGGAAGGGTAGCCCAGGAGTGCCATCTTCAGGATTGTCGTTACCTTTTTTTTTCTGCTGAAGTTCTAACGAGCAGGTTGGGTGCTGCTACTGCAGTTTGAACGTGCTGTAAATCCTCCGTGGCCAAGTCCTCCCTGTTTTACCCCAGTTCTCCTCCCTGGCTCTTGCTGTGGCCACCCAGGCTCTGGGCATTGCCTCTTCAGTGACGTTTCTTTGTGTGCCATCGAGCTCAGTTGCCTGATTCCACATTTTCAAGGGTATTTGGAGGAAATGTGGATGGTTCATTGCCTGGTGTTCGAAGGAAGCGGCGAATTTAATTAAAAAACATGAGGGAAAATTAGTAGTAGAGGAGACTGATTGCAAGGCTTGATGTAGGGAGGATTTAGGCATGGCAGAGGAGCACCAGGAAAGGCTGGCTCCCTGCTCCATTCCCGTCCTCTGCCCTTGGGGAAAATAATAACAAGGAGAAGCAGAGGGGGAAAAAAAAAAAACAAAACAAAAAAAACCTGGTTTTTATTGTTGTTTGTGATTTTTACATAATTTTTTCAGATTGCACAGCCTGTCTTTTCTTTTTTTTTCCCCTGTCTGCTCTGTTTAATGCAAACGGCACCTTCCCGCTGATTGCAATCACACACTGATTGAGAGAGGCTCCTCTGCCTGGGCTGGGAGGGAAAAGGAGGGAGCCTTAACCCTTTCTCTCACCTGACTCACTCCTTCCCTGCTTTCTCCCCTTGCCTGGGGGCTCCAAACCCACTCCCCAAAGCCTTTCTGCTTAAACATGCACAGGATGCTCCGCAGCTCTAATAGTAAATTTATTTTAATAAGTGAAAGCTTTGAAATAGATACCGGCCTGCTGCTGCAGGGCACGGGCCCAGCTCGAGCTAATATGATTAGGAAGGAACTTTCCTTGCAGAGAAATCATCTCCTATCTTCCTGCTGCAGCCTGGTGCCCCAGGATGCTGGGAGCAGCGGCCACCGTGGGAGGCGGATGCCTCGGCTCGGCGGATCATTGTCTGTTCTATCCCAATTCTTGTATCCTCCTCATCAGTTCAGCATCACAGCTCCTTCCCGTGGTGCATTAAACAACACCCAGCCCACATGGCTCCCTTGCTCCTTGTGGATGGGTTGGTGGGAGCTGTGGGAAGCAGCCTCGCTACTCATGGAATGCTTTGAGTTGGAAGGGACCTCAAAGCTCATCTCATTCCACCCCCTGCCATGGGCAGGGACACCTTCCACCAGCCCAGGTTGCTCCAAGCCCTGTCCAACCTGGCCTTGGACAATTCCAGGGGCACCCACAGCTTCCCTGGGCAACCTGAGGCAGGGCCTCCCCACCCTCCCAGGGCAGAATTCCTTCCCAATATCCCATCTAACCCTGCCCTCTGGCAGTGGGAAGCCATTTGCCCAGTCCCTGTCTACTCCTCATCCCCCTCAGGAACGCATTCCTGAGTTCCCCAAACCAGCCCAATGTGCTTTGTGTGCTCTCCCAGGGACCAGCATCCAGGATCCAAGGTTTCCCTCTATTAAGAACATCACAGAGAGTGATTGTTTCAGCAGTAGTTCGGCACAAGTGCTGCTGGAGCCATCCAAGCTTTCTGCTAATTCCCATCCTGTGAAAACTCATAAAGGCTCTTAAACCTCCATAATCCTTAATCCAGTGGACACACACCTTTTCCCGGTGGAGATGCACGGGCTGTGGGAACAGTCCTGGAGTTTGATGAGCACAAATCTAGATCCCACGTGTCGCCTCAGGCCTTGTGTCGCAGCCTCCCGAAATCTGGCAGAACACCCGGTGCAATGAAAGCCCTCCAGAGAAATCACTGCCCCAGGGAATGGGGGCTGGCTGCAGATGGGCAGACAGGAGCTGAGTAGCTGGGAGGACCTGCTGCACGGGGCCGAGAACTGGCCCTCTTCCTCAGGGCAAACAGCGTCAAGCGATGCCACCTTGATGCATCAGGAAAAAAAGCAGGAGCAAAAGTGGCCCCGGTCCCATTCTGCAGGGGCTGCGATGCTGCTGGGTGGGAGCTCAGCCAGGCCAGGCTTGTGCACCCCAAAATTCGGCTCTGCCTGTTCCCCTCCCTCCCCTTTCTCTGAGATAAAGGCGCTGTGAGAGGGAGGGAGGGGAGCGGCTCGCAGGCACAGCGATGCCTGCGCAGAGGTCGGGAGCGAATGTGGTCCGTGAGCTGATAAGTTGCCTGTGAAGGGAATGACTTCAGGGATTGGATTGCAGTTGCCCAACTCGGTTACGCCGAGATAACATCGTGGTTTGAGACATCGATCACTTCAAAGGAACCTGCAGAGGGATTTTAATGCCTCGCAAATTGCTTTTCCTTCTATTCAATTTACATTCACGATTGCACAGAGCATATTTAGGAGCTTTCCAAACTGCCACAAACAATGACAAATCTCTCCTGAAACGTTCTCCTGTTGCAGTAAATTTGACCTGACAAAAGAAAGGGAGAAACTTCAGCCTCCTTCAGGTCCGTGAGGGTCTCTTAACCCCGTGGGGAGCTGAGGTTTGGGGCTCACCAGCTCTGAACACCCGTAGTGAGCGCAGGGAAACGCTTTGCTGTGATGCTGCAGCATCCAGGGGCTGGGTCGCGATGGAAAAGTCACTAATCCTGAAATGACACCCCTGTGGAAAGCCTTACTGGTAGAGCTGGAGCCTCTCAAAGGGCTGCTGGTGTAGATTAAATAGCGTGGATTCCTGGTGGTGGGATATAGAGCTGCCCTTGCCACTGGAGATCACTTCTGGAAGAGGAAAACCCCTTCCTGCTTTAGTTGAGGTTGTGAGGTTGAGCCCTGGTTCCAGTGCCCATGGGAAGGACTGATTACCATCCTGCCTGGCACAAAAATGGGTGGATTGGGAAGCAAACAGCTGGGAAAATAGGAATATGTGGATTCAGAGAAGAGGGGCTCTTCTAATGTGAGTCTTTAGGCAGGTTTTTCCAGGGATTCTGGCTATGGCAGGGGGCACAAGTGGTGCCTGTGGATTGGAAAGTGTTTCTCTCTGCGAGGCAGGATCGACAGCTCCACCAGCCCTGTCACGGCCTCTCCAGTCCTGCCCAGGCCACCATCCCGTGGGATTTGTGCTGGCTGAAATGTAATCAATACGGCAGAGATTGTATTGCTGGTGAGAGAGGACCCCTGTCTCCCGCTGGAGGGACACGCTGCCCCGATACCTGCGGGATTAGGAGTCTGCAGCCTCACCTGGGGACCTCAGCCGTGCTGTTCTGGGATTCCCAAGCTGCCCCAGCACGGCTGGGTCTGATCCTCATGGTTTGGGAGATCCAACACCCCTTCAGCATTCGGTCATTATGCTCCCAGTGGTCTCTTTGCTCCCACACCCATGTTTTGGCATGGCTGTCTTTCCTGTGGCTCCTGATGGGGAGAGGGCTGGAAGAGGAGTGCAAATACCAGAGGAGGGAAGGATGTTTTTGCCAAGCAGTACCCAAGACTCCCCTCTCTCCAGCACAGCTTTTTCCTGTGCTTCCCAGCCACCAGCCGTGGTCAGGCAAGGAGCCCTCTCACCTGTGTTACTATTTCATTAAAGATGTTAATTCTGGCTCTGTCTCTGCATGTCCATGAGCCTGTGGTGTCCTTCCACTGCCATGGCCAGCTGGGATGAGCTGCCATCAGGGCCCACAGCAGGTGCACATCCCAAAAAACAGGAGGGTGCCCTGCTCAGCTCAACCTCATTCCCCTCCAGCTCGTACCTGGTGGTTCCTGGAGGCTTTAAAAGCCAGTGCAGATGCAGTGGGTTTGCCCCGCAGCTCCCCTTGGGTTTTTCCAGCAGCATTTGTTGCCCCAAAGGACTTCAGCAAACCCACGTGGCTCCTGCATGCTCAGATGCACCTGGGTGACCCCCCAAAGCACCCCTGGGCTTCTGCAACTAGTTTCCCAAATGGAAATGGAAGGCTGCAGAGGCCAGCTGAGCTCCTTGGCATGGCCAGGACATCGGAGTGAAGCATCTTGGTGTGTCCATGTCCTCTGATTTGCCAGCTGGTACCTGCCAGAGCATCTCCTGCTCTGATAGAGCCAGAGATTCCAGCTGGGAAATGTCAGCCTTGGATGGGTTAAGGAGTTTTGGTGTCACTCTTGGCACCTTTTTATCTCTTTCCTCCATGAAGCCCCGATCCCAGGGATGACCGTGCTCGAGGGGAAAGCAACAATCAAACGTGGCAAGGGGTAAAGCTCCTATAACAGAGCAAAACCTACTCCCAAGGCCCTGAGTGTGGACAGGCTTCCCAAGTCCTTTCATTCAGCTGGTGCTTCTGTTTGAGGATGGCATGTTTGGCTCTTTCCCTGGCTTTCCTGTGCTTTGGGGCTCTGAGATAAAGCCTTCCAGTATCACTCATCCATCCCAGGACTCTGGGAAGGGCTCTGAGGAGCTGGAGGCTGAGCTGGTGTTTCTGCTTGCCAGCTGGAGGTGGCTGCAGTGGGGCAGAGTCTGTGCGTGGGACTCCCAGGCTGGGATCTGGCACTGCCACGTGATCCATGTCCCAGCTCTCTCCACCTCATCCCTCCCTTTTTTGGAGCCATGCAATAGCAGAGCACAAAGCTGCTCTGTCCCAGGGGCCCTCTTGCCCTTAGATGGCTCCAGAAGGCTGCCAGCCCCATTATGGGGCTTGGTATAATCCTGGCTTTTGTGTTTGAGCCTGGAAACCCTCAGGGCCATCAGGGCACAGCACATTAGGGATCCAGAGACACGTGTTCAGGCCTTGCTCTGGGCTCCTGCTGAAATACTCCCATGACTGTCACAACCATGGACATGTGCTGGGATGCTCAGGCAGCAGGAGAGGACTCCCACCTGCTCTAGTGGAAGGTGTCCCTGTCCATGGCAGGACTAGAGAACCTTTAAAAGGTCCAACTATTCTATGATTCTATTCTATGATCTCTCCCAGATGTTTGGGGCACCCAGAGTAAAACAGACTGGTTTCGTGCTGGCATCTTCTCCCACGTGCTGCAGTTGGCCTGGGAGGTAAATGTGAGGCTCGAAAGAGTGAAGGAAGGTGACCCGTGGGTGTGGCAGGGCTGGGCCCCCTCCTGTCCAGGCAGCTGATTTCCTTTACCACATCTTTGAGCTGCTCCAGATGCCTTCAGCTTTTGGGGGCTCAACCCCTTTCCCTTGCACAGCTCTAAAAAGGCACAGAGGAATTCTGATTTTCCAGTCTCTGCTGCCCTATTTGCTGCTTCGCCCATTCAAATCCAAGTTGGCACTGTGGAAAATATCCCAATTATATTCCCTGCCCGTGCCTTGCCCCTTCAGAGCCAGCCCTCTCACCCAGTGCACCATGGCTGATCATTAATCTTCCAAGGCTCCCCAGCACTGCTGGGAAATCTGCTGGGGTGAAGCTGTGGAGTCATCTCTGCAAAGGGCTCGAGAGGGTCCCTGAGGTGTCACCCAGCTGGTGGTGGCCGTGGCACAGTGTCACTGCGCTGGCTGACAGGGGGAGCAAGCTCTGGGCTCTCCCCACCTCTCTCCTCTCCTCTGCTCCTGCCTGGAGCTTGCCAGTTTGCACTGCACGGGAAGGAATGGGAAAGTCATAAATCAATCTCGAGTGTTTCTCTTCTCTTTAGGGGAAAAATAATAACCCCAAACAAAACAAGGTCGGGAGAAAGGAATTCCTAATGACAAACTTACTCCAGCTAAGACACCAGGGGCTTCAGCAATATGAGATTAAACCTGCTGTGCTGAGACTCTATTACTCCATATATTACTGTGTGCTGCTGGACTGATGGTTCTCACAGGCGGAAATATAACCCTTGGAAATGTCAAGGCACATAATAAAGAGACCTAGCAGGGGAGGCTGGATGGCTCCAGGGATTGATAAAGCCTTTCCAGCACCGGCTCTGCTGTGAGGAGGGGGTGGGTGCCCGCTGGAGCTCACATGCTTTGCTGGGTCCCTTT
Organism: Oxyruncus cristatus; assembly: GCA_013399855.1. NCBI lineage: Eukaryota > Metazoa > Chordata > Aves > Passeriformes > Cotingidae > Oxyruncus > Oxyruncus cristatus. Next base: position 1,084,199 of record VXAY01004698.1, on the reverse strand, counting down.
GTTAGATGGCTCCAAGGGAGAGGTGGCACGGGAGAAACCCTCCTGGAACAACTCCGTCTGGCTGAGTTTGCCTTGGAAATGAAGCAGGGATCTCCAAGTGAAAGCTTGGATGAATAGCCGACTCCTTCTGCAGCCCTCAGCTGTAAGTGTTTGTCCCCGGGGTGGCTGTCACGCTTAGACCTCTTCATTAGCTCTTAATGCTTCCCGTGCCCTCTTGGCACTGCAAATCCCGTGGGGACAGACCGTTTCCCTGGGAGCCCGACTGGGTCTCCTGGGTCTGTGTGAGACCACACTGTGAATCTCTGGGGAAGAGTCTTCCTAATGGCTGGTGGGTAGAGCCCTCTCGAGGGGAAGGCGGCACATGGGATCGTCGCCAAGGACCTCCTCACAAATCCTCAGGGGTTGGGAAAAGCGCCCGCTCCTTGGCATGTGGATCTGCGATTCCTGTTTCTGGGAATGGGCGTTGAGTGCGAGCTGCTGGATGAGCCAGTGCTGGTGGGGCTGTGTGTGCTGTTCCCAGAGTCAGTTCTGTGCAGCACAGGGCTCCCTGTTCCCCCCAAAAAATGCTGGTCTGTGGCTCTAAACTGTGAATCTTCCCAGCTCTCCATGGTGGCTGTGAGCTCGTTAAGGCGAGAAGAGGGAAATAAATCTCCTGGAACTCATGAACTATTTACAGCAGTGCTGAGCAAGCAGTCCACAATTATTTATTTATTCTCCCCAGCCAGGCTGCGCTGGTGAACCTGGAGAGTGGGGAATGCTGCCAGGGCTGCTGGGTCCAGACCCACACTGTCTCCTCTGCAGGAGGCTTCCCGAGGGCAGGCAAGTCCCTGGAGATCCCAAAAGGCATCACATGTGCCCTGGGAACATCTCTGTGCTGTTTGTGACTTTGGAGGGAGTAAAACTCAACCCTTCCTTGCGCTGAGGTATTTTCAGCCCTGGCTAAAAAGGAGGGAGAATTACATTTCAGAAGTGGAGGATATTTTGCATGACAAGACATGTTGGAGGAGCCTGAGAGATGTGTCTGCGGATGGTTTGGGGTGTAAGGAGGGTGTTGGTGTGAGTGCTCAGAATCACAGAGTGGTTTGGGTTGGAAGGGACCTTAAAACTCATCTCATTCCACCCCCTGCCCTGGGCAGGGACACAGTTGCTCCAAGCCTCATCCAACCTGGCCTTGAACACTTCCAGGGATGGGGCTTAATTCTATGAAATAGCCATTTCCCCCTGCAGCATTCCCAGACAGTCAACAGATATTTATGAGGGATCATTCTGCTAATTACACAACTCCCTGTGTTGTGTGAAAACAGGTCTTTTAAACAGCTGGGAGGTGACACAGGGTTTGTTGGGTCGTACCCACGTTGCCCCATTGTCCTTCCCACCCTGTGCCCGTGCATCTTCCACCCCAGAATTAGGGCTGATGGAGAGGATGCTGCAAGGAAGGGGGAATGGCCCCTTTCCCTTTCCTGGCAGTGCTGGCACCTGCTTACTGGCACTCGTGCTGCTTCAAAGGCATTTTCTTGTCCTGGGGCTTATAGGCCAAGGACACTTCTTGCCTGCAGCTTTATATCTGTCAGTTTGATCAGCAAATGGGGGAGAGGGCCATAAAACTGCGGAGGCTGAGTCCTAGTCCCTTTAATCCCGCCAGGAGGGCCGGCGTTATTTCTCCGCCGGGAGTGCTAATAGGATTCTAATACGCTGGCAAATGGGATTTTTTACAACTGCCATTCTGCAGTTACGGAGCCGGTGTGTCACCAGGACAGCCCTATAAATTCTGCTGCAGATGGAGGGGGCTGGTGGCCTGGGAGGGGGAGCGTCGCCCTCACTGGTGATGCTTGAGGGGGGGATCTGCTGCATCCCCCACTGCTGCTTTCCGAGCTTTTGGGGCATCGCCACGGTTTGACTGGGCAGGGTTGTTGGGCTGGTGGTTGTTGCTGGTGGTTGGGCTGGTGGGGTGGTTTGGCTGTTTCTAGGGCTGGTGTCTGGCGTTTCGGACTTACCCTCCTTGCTCCCTCCCTGCACGTGTGTGTGCCAGGGTGGAACATTTCTGTGACTGCTCTCAGCAGGCAAAGCAATGAGTCGGGTGCCCAGTGGTCTTCATGTTGCTTTAAAGGCATTTCTCAGCCCTAATAAACCTGGGAAGGCTCCAGCAGGATCTGTTTGTTCCTCCCCTCCGTTGCTACCCTTGGATGTGCCTCCTGTGTCACTGTGGCTCTGCCACCAGGCTTTGCTGCTGTGGCTGGAAGATTCCAGCATGAAGGTCACATCCCAGCTGCCTTTCCCACCCAGCTCCAGTGCCCAGGCTCAGGACAGTGGCACCGCTGAGTGTGTGGCGTGGCAGGACAGGGGTTTCTTGGCAGTGGTCACTGCAGGGTGTCCGTGCATGGAACACCCGCCCCGGGCAGGGAAACCCCCTGGAAGAGCAAGGAAGCTCGGAGTGTGTCATATCTCTGGGATCCCATTCCTTGCCTTGTGCGCGTGCATATGGAAATGCTGATGAAATTATAGGATGGTGATACATTTATGGCCTTGCTCTGAATCCCTTGGCTGCAGAGTGGGCATATCCCATGGGTGCAAACAGATCCCACTCCATCTGAGCATCGCTCCGGCACCACAGGACACACCAGCAACTGCACTTCATCCCCTCCTCAGCGGGCAGTGCCCGACTCGAGTGCCAGAGCCGTAAATATTGTATCACTGTATCCAATCTCAGCTCTGGATTGATTTTCCTCCAGCCTTGATCGCGGAAGGGCAGGGAGAGGGGGATTATTTTCCCGGGCAATCAGAGGTTGATGGCTCCTTGCAGCTGCTTCCACACTTTCTGCCATCAGTAAATAAGCAGCTGCCCACCCTCTGCTTGGAGTAGCACCTATTTCCCTGGGACATTCTCCTGGCTCTCGTGATACTTCGCTGCAAATTGGTACAGGAGACTGGCCCGACCCTGCTTGTTTTACAGCGGTGTCGGCATGTTGGCTTTATCTTATCTATTATCACCTCTGCCCAGAGCTAACAAGATCTCATCTACCTCTCTCGAAAATCCTATTTGTCATCAGGCTCCTCCAGCTGCCCAAAAGTCCCACCCTGACGTCAGGAATCCTGGCGCCAAGTGCTGCACAGGTTGATTGCGAGGGACAGACCTGCCCCACAGGTAATAGAGCAGCTCTCCTTATTCCCATTTTGCAGGCAGCTGAGCCGAGGGGAAATGCGTGGTCCAAGTTAATAAAAACTCCTGGAATAATCCCCCTGAGATTTTTTTTCCAAGGTTATAAAGGAAGAGTGAGGTTTGAAGAGAGACGTGGAGAGCCCTGAACAGAATTTTGGCGGCCTGTGAACAGCTCGCTCCGAGGTTTTAGATCATCAGAATGCAACCAGGGCAGCAGAGTTTCTTCCCCAATTAAAAAACAAAGCAAACCTGAAAAGTTCTGCATGTAAATCGGCACCGGAGAATGAGCTGGTGCTGTGCAATAAATGGGCGAAGGCAGGAAAATGTCACATTTTATTGAGGGAAAATTTGTGACGGGAGAAAATATCTTCTCTTAGACTTAAGTGATATGTTTGGGGGAATGAAATAGCAGAAAAGCGGCTTTTGCAGGGAGTTGTGGCTGCAAAAGGAGGTGGAGAGGGAGGAGGTGGAGGGGTTGGGTGTCCGTGGCAGGGACATCACAGGTACCTCTGCAGCCAGGACATGGGAACACCAGGGAAAAGGGCTCCAGAGCTGCAAAACTGGGACCATCTGCTGCACTTCAGGATTTGCTTCCCATGCTGTTCCAGCCTGCCTGCACACATCTGGGCAAGGAGAGTGCTGATGGGGGCAGCAACCCTGGCACTTACCAGGCAGTGTTTTACTCAGGATGATCCCAATTCTCCCAAATTCTGGAATTCCCAAGTTGCTTTCCCCTCCCGCTGGTGGCTGCAGCTCTCTGTGTTCTCAGAGCGCTGGAGCTGGGATCGATGTGATGTCTCACAGGCTTTGATGGGGATGTCCTCTCCTGGACCAAAGGGCTCTCCAAATCATAGAATCCTGGAACCAGTAAGATTGGAAAAGGCCTCCAAGGTGATCAAGCCCAACCTTTGGCCCATCACCACCTTGTCAACTAAACCAGAGCACTGCCAGGTCCAGCCAAAGCCACTTCCTGGGCTACATCTCCCCCAGTTCCCTTCTTCCCAGCAAAGCCATGGAAATATATCCCTTGGACAAATTAATCCTCTTCTGTCACCTTGTTTTTTCAGTCTTCAGAGTGAGACTTTCTAGGAAATCATCCAGTATTTTGGCTCTGTGCAGCTAGGTTTTGGTAGGTCCTACTCTCTCCATGTGCTTTATCCCCCGGGATATCTCCATCTCCCTGCCCAAATCTGCCAGGATTTACCACCCGCCAAGGTGAGAAGCAGGAGAAGGAGCTGGCTGTGGCCAAATCCATTTGCTCACCAATAAGTGAGGAAATAAAGGATCTGGGCTTTGGAGAGGAAAAGGCGCATCTCCCGGTGCAGTAATGCACACCAGGATGGGTCCTGGAAGGGGTTCTCCACCTCCTGAAGCAGCTGGCACTGGGCACTGCTGGCAGCATATCCCAAACTGATGGGATTTCAACGGAAACATCCATTTCTGCAGGTGGGAAACAAGTACTGACAACAAACAGCTCAGCGGTGAGGACAAGCAGGGCAGGAGAAAGATGAATGTTTGGCTTGGAGGGGAGTGTTTGATTCCTCTCCCTGCCCAAATGGATGCTCCTTTTCTTAATCCAGAAGGCAAATTAGGTTGTAGTGATGATCTTTGGGTTTTATTTGTAGAAAGAATTGTGTGGAAGAAAGAGAAGCAGGGAGCAGAGGGAAAACACAGAATCACAGAACGGTTTAGGTTGGGAAAGCCCTCTAAGGTCTTTTATTCCAACCAACCCAGCACTGCCAAGGCCACCACTATCCAAGTCACCAAGTGCCACATCTACACATCTTTTAAATCCTTCCGGGGATAGCAACTCCACCACTTCCCTGGACAGCCTATTCCAGCCCTTTCCATTAAGAAATTTTCCCTGATATCCAACTTAAACCTCCCCTGGCACAACCTGAGGCCATTTGCTCTTGACCTTCCCACGCTCCCGTTGAACCTTAACGTGATTTTTCATCCTATCATTTTATATTAAACATTTTTAATTGATTTTTGTTTTTTACTGACAGTTGAGCTTGGAAGAGTCTGAAGCGTCCTGTAGCAAGGATATGATGGATATGGAAGCTGTGCATGGCCAAGCCTTGTTAGGAGCTGCAAACTCTCTACTTGACAGGAAATGGAAAATAAGACAAATAGATCAATTTTCATTGCAGCAGAAGCTTAGCAGTCGTGGGCTCCAAATTTCCTCTGGGGTCTAATGTTGTTTAACTCATTTCTTAATGGTCTGAAACACGGGGTGACCGGGGCCATGGCCTTTGACTGCAAGAGAAATATAAAGTTGCCCTAATAATGGAGCGTTGGGAGTTATGAAAAGGGTCTGGGTAAATTAGACTGTGGCCTCGTGTGTGGCCGGGGCCGTGTCCTCCCGGAGGGATAACTGCCATTGTTAACCAAGGGGAAGGAAAACCGGGGCAGGCCGCTGTCTATATGAAGATTTATTCTGAGGAGGGGAGCGCTGGGGTGGGTGGTGGGGTATCCACGTGCTCCCGCTGGAGCGGAGCAGGGGGGGATTTCAGGCACCTGCTGCCAAAAGCCAGGCGAGTCTGTAGGTTCAGCAGAGCTGTGAGGAACTGAAAAGGCCGAGGAGGAGGTGGGTTCTGTGCGTGATTTCGCGGCAGAAAGCGGCGGGTGTCTCCTGACGACGGGGGCTGATGCCCTTAGTCACGCCGGGTGGAAGTGACCCCGTGCAAAACGGAGTTATGGATTTCCTGTGCCGCTGGACATACGGTGAGAGTGGGATTTAGAGCTGCCTTTGCAGCTTGTGGGCTGCAGCTGTAAGTGGAAGGAATTGCTAATACAAAGATGTTTCTGGAGACTCCTCACCGTTTCCAAGAAAACAGAAATCAAAATAATAACCATTTTTGCAGTGCAGCGTTTTGTAAAGAGCCCCAAACTGACTGGAAGTATTTAACAAAAATCAAATTTTTGACTGGAAGGTGGCTTTTTTTCTCCCTGCACTGTTTCATGAAGGCTCAACCGGACCCAGTGGGGCACTTCTTGGTGCCCAAGGCTTGTCCAAACCTGGTGCTCCCCCAGTTTAGGTTCCATCGCTTGTCCCCAGGGGCTGCCTTGGCACCTCACGTGCTGCTTGCTGGCCCCTGGGGAACCAACAGCTCAGCCAAGCTTCCACACCCTGTTTGAATTCTCCTTGCTCTGTGGGTTTGCTCCACGGAAAGAAGCTCTAGGGGAAGGTGATTTATATTCCTTACAACAAGTGTTTGGGATGGAGTCCTCCTTGATCCCGGTGATTTGTGACATTCCACCTGCCATTTAAACTTCTGAACAAACTTCAAATGAACACTGAACTAAAAATAGATGAACTTTATATATGTAACATATATATTTAATGTACAAACTCCAGTCCACTGATGTTTTCTTTCCCTGTCTGCACCTTGCTGAATATCCCCCTTCCTCGTCGGGAAGCGGGAATGAAGTTCATGTTGTCAGGAACATAATCGAGCAAATGGCCTTTGCGCTTATCAAGTGCCTCTGTTCTGCTTGGGCATTTAATCACCCGAAAAAGCCATTTATTGCCTCGTATACTCCTCTTCTATGAACATTAGCCCTTAAATACCTGGCATAATTAAAGGTGAAGCCGGCGCCGCGCTCCGTCTCCTGCCCGTGGAAGGGTAACAGATGAGGTGGGAGTTCTGGTGGAGTTCAAGGTGAGAGCCGTAAAGCCCATTTTCTGCATGTGTCAGGGACATTATTTTAGGAATGTCTAATTCTGCTGGCGAAAATTGAGGCTGGCTCAAATAATAATTCACGCTTAATGAACTTAGAGTTATAGCCCCGGTGCTGCGATTCCCTCCGTGCCTGGCGCGGTCGATTGGCCTTGTCAGATGTTTAAAGGATGGTGAAGAACTGACAGAAAGGATTTGATGGAATTAGACGGAATTCCCCCCCAAAAAACCCTTCTTTCTTTGTGTTTAGATCCCTGTCTGGGAAGAAAGAGAGAAATTTGCTGCAGCTTTGGCTGTAATCCAGTCGGCTCCTTGATTGGGATTTCTCGGGGCTTTAACCTTGTGTGTTCTTCTTGCAGCTCAGCTCTTCAAAGGGCTCCTGCCCTTCTTTTATGCAAGGGAAAATAAACATGAGGTCTTGATGAGGGGTTAATACCCAGCACTGGGTGTAGGGAGCACATTTAAGTGCGTCACGTTCCTTGACGCATCCTCGGCTGCCCAACAAGGAGACGTTCAAAGGCTCCATCATTAGCGCCCTTATCCTTGGAACACCCCTTTGATAGTAAATTAATGGGCTGTGGGATGTAGAACATCACACTGCTGCTGCTGCTGCTGCTGCTGCTGCTGGGTTTATGCACTGGCAAGTTGTATTGCAGGGAGATGTTCACCCGCTGGTGAGGGCGGGGAGTGGAGGCAATCGAGCCAAAGCCAAGCCTCAAATTATTGCACAGTGAAGTGTGAGCAGGAGCTGGACTTGAGGATCCTTATGGATCCTTCTGGGTGAGGGATATTCAGTGGTTCATACTCAAACTTGTCTGTCCTGGCTGCTGGTTAAATACCAACTTAGGTGACTGTCTTGGTTCATGAAGAAGGGGTTGAGGCATCGTCTGCTGATGGTGGAGGTGTTGGTGGTCTGTGTGGGTTGCCCCATGATGTGTCCAAAGAAGGGCAACAGAACTGGGGAAGGGTCTGGAGAGCAAGTCTTATGAGGAGCAGCTGGGGGGGCTCAACCTGGAGAAAAGGAGGCTCAGGGGTGACCCTTTCCATTCTCTACAGGCCCCTGACAGGAGGGGGAAGCCAGGGGGGCCCAAGTCTCTTCCCCCAGGTAACAAGTGGCAGGACAAGAGGAAATGGCCTCAAGCTGGGCCAGGGCAGGTTTAGGTTGGATATTAGAGAAAATTTCTTCATGGAAAGGACTGTCCAGCCCTGGCACAGCTGCCCAGGGCAGTGGCAGAGTCACCATCCCTGGAGGGATTAAAAACCTGTGTAGATGGGGCAGCTGGGAACATGGTTTGGTGGTGGCCTTGGAAGTGCTGGGAGAATGATTGGAGTCAATAGGTTTAGGGGGCTTTTCCAGCCTAAATGATTCCATGATTCTGTGAGTTTCGACTGTTACATCATGGGAGGACAAGCTGGGATGAAGGAGGGGTTCTGGTGGGGCTGGGGAGAGTGGGGGTCAGCAAGACCCCCCAGATCAGGCCCATTATCCACTGTCTTCTCCCCAAGCACACCCCTAGCACAGGATTGCTGAGTCCTGTGTTGCTTCCTAGAAAGACAAGGACTTCCTTGGCTGCTGGAAACATGAGGCATCTGTATAAACAATTGTATTAAGCCGCTGTTGTAGTAATTGTGTTTGTACAGTGAAGCAAAAAGGCTCAGTTTACCCCTCTGCTGTCTGGAAATGATTCCTCCAGGTTATGTGTGAAGCATTTTTTTCAGTGTGCTGATTTCATTCAGGGGAAGGGAAAAAAGCACAGATACCATTACAATGACATATTCTTCCCCAATGGTAACTTTATCCCTGCTTCTGGCTCGGCGCAGCAACATAATTCATTTTGTCACAAGGATAGCAAATAAATAATAAGAATAAATTGAGCAGATTATCTCATCTTTAAGCCATGCCCAGCATTCATCAAATCCATGCCAAGAAGTGAGACTTATCTGCAGTCAAACTGATCCTGCAAGAACACCTGCCTTAAGCTCCATTAGGGCACCTCGGAGGCGCTCGCCCATCTCCTGGTCCTTGGGTGCTCAAAATGACGAGTCATTAAAGTGGCACATTCCCAAAGTGTCTTGTTTTGGTTTTTTTGGGGTTTTTTTTCCCTTCTTTTCTTCCTTTTTTTTTTTTTTGTTATAAGAAGGGCTTGTGAAAACCTCAGATGTTGCTATTTTTCCCCCATTGATTTTTCCTGAAAGGACCAGAGCACACAAAGGCTAAATCCGACTCGGGAGAAGTTTTGCTGCTCACGCTGCAGATGCAAAAACATCCATTTCTTCTCTCGCTTCAATGAAGTTTTAATAACAGCTGCTGCAGGGACTTTGCACAGGACTAAGGTCTCATTATTTTTAAAAGAGATGCTACTGTACATTTACTAGTGGTACTGCAAAGTGTTATAAATAATTAACGTGGAACTACACGGACTAAACCCACTGCAGTCCTCCTAATTGGTAAACAACCATGTATTTCACTCGGAGTACATGAGAGGTATTACCACTTTCAGGGGGATGATTCACTTGTATAAATTTAAGCTTATGAATAATGGCTTAGAGGGCTGAGGTTTGCTTTTATTTATCTCGCAGTGCTCAAAAAATAGTGGGTGCGTCAGATGAAGAAAGGTGAGGTTTGTTGCCCCAGAAGATACTGATTCTAAAGCCTCATCTAAACTAAAACTAGGACTGAAGGAACTAACTTAAGTAGCAAATAACAATTATTTCACTGTGTGTTCGGTTGAAATAATATTCCCTGAACCTGCTTTAAGGCCCCTCCCAAATTGTCACCGAACAGCACATCCTGAATGCAGAACAAGGGGGTTAATTTGCAGTCGTGCTCTCAAGGTGTCTGTGATGAAGGTCGTGCCAACAGCATAAGACTCGTCTCCTTGTATGGTTTAGATGAATTTAACCTGATAAATTTAAGCTGAAAAACACACGAGGATGAATGGCTCCAATTCGGCTCAACTTGATTTGGAATGTGTTTAGGATTAGGCTGGGCCAGGCCGTTCTTAAGCAGGAGTAGATCACGCTCACAAGAGGGGTTGCCCCTGTTTAGGTGTGTTGGTTTAAGAACTGGGTCTCATTAAATAAGCTCAGGCTCCTGCTCAGCTCCAAGGCCTCTGTTATTCCCCAAGTGTGGATTCTGGGAGCAGTTTTCCACCGCAGGTTTACGTTACCCACGCGCAAAGGGAGTGCAGACTGGGCATGAGACCGTGCCCAGGTGGGAGGAGGAAGGTGCTGGTGTGGGTTACACGCAGGAGAAGGGACAGCCGAGGGTGAGGTCCAACACAGCAGTGGTGCCAAAGTGGGAAACACTCGGAAGCTGGACTTGCAAAGTCCTCAGGTTTTTGCAGCAGGTACGGCGAGAAGTGACGCTGTGCCTCAAAAAGGCGAAGTGCCAGCATGGTGGCACACAACATTTCGAGACTATATATAAATATCTGACCTATTTCTTATGGATAGCACAATAAGGACTCGATCAAAACCGCATTGAATTCTGCAGGAGTCTTTCCATTGACTTCAATGGCTTTTGGATTGGCCCCTATAAATGGCTCTCGAGGAGAAGATAGTGGTGCATTTGCCTGACTATTTTTGCAATGTGTTTGATCACTCACTCGGTGATTTTTCAGACTTCAGCCACTCGCAATGGGGAGCCAGCGCAAATTACAACGTTCCACGTCCAAAGAAATGTCTCTGGAAATCGAGCGGAGACGCATAAAACAGATAAATGTGTTGGCATCCCATGGCCGCCGAGATGAAAGGGCAGCATTAACACTCATTAAAAGGGACAGTCAGTGCCACGCTTCCAGCGACCCTGTCACGGGAACACGAGGGGTTTGTCGCTTTATTTTTCAGCTCTCCCAGCTTTGGGACTATCGTGGGACTTGCAGGATCAGTGGGCCAGCTCGTCCCTCGTCCTCTTTCTGAAAAATGGACCTCTGGGGAAGGTCCAAGAAGTTTCTCAGGGTGAGAATCACAGAGTCACAGAATAACTGAGGTCAGAAAAGACCTCTGAGATCACTGAGTCCAACCATTAAACCAGCACTGCCAGCACAGCCCACTTGGAGAAGTTTCTTTCTGACTCTGAAAGCACAAGGGCTCGTTTTATTCCGCCGTGGAGCTTTGCAGGTTCTCATTGCTCATATAAGTCCTCCAGCAATTTGGTTCCCTTTAAAGTTTTCTATTTAATGATACCCAGTGTCGAAGGTTAATTATGCCTTGTGGAAAGAGGGGTCTCATCTTGAATCTTTTTACAATATTGCCTGTTGAAGCTCATGGAGAGGCTCCTCCGTTTCTCCTCTTTGGGGACGGGAGAAGTACTGGGCAGCAAATTGGTGGTGGAAGGCTTTTCCATCACCAGCCACAGTGGAATCAAAATCTCTGGTAAGGTCTCTTCCACTGGAGCTCCTGCAGAGCGTCAGCAATGGTATAATTTCCATAGGCTGGAATATCACAGAATCCCAGAATGGTTTGGGTTGGAAGGGACCTTAAAGATAATCTCATTCCATGCCCTATCCGTGGGCAGGGACAGCTTCCACCAGCCCAGGTTGCTCCAAGCCCCGTCCAACCTGGTCTTGGACACTTCCAGGGATCCAGGGGCAGCCACAGCTTCTCTGGGCAACCTGTGCCAGGGCCTCCCCACCAAGAATTCCTTCCCAATATCCCATCTTTCCCCGCCCTCTGGCAGTGAGAAGCCATTCCCCACTGTCCTGTCATTCCAGGCCCTTGTCTGAAGTCCTTTTCCACTCCCTTGGAGCCCCTTTAGGCACTGGAAGGCTCTTCCAGTCTTGTCTTTTTGTCTTATTTTGTATGATAAAACCCACTGGAATGGGTTTTGAAATGCTTTCAAAATGAAAGCATTCAGTGATTTTTTTTTTTTTTAAAAAAGAAGGTTGTTCCTGGGAATATTCTGCGATGTGAAGGAAATTCACAGTTTCAGAGCTTTGCCCCGGGTTTTGCTCCAGATTTCAAAGTCTGAGAATTTCATAGGGGAGAGAGTTTACATATTTGGAGTTTTTTTTCTTCCCAGGGAATAAAGTTGTCTGCTTTTACTCCTATTGTATCCCTCTCATCGAGACAGGAACGCTCAATCTTTGTCACACCTAGAAATTTCTGACTGAAGGCGCAGAGTGTTTGAGGAATATTATGTTCATAGATTGCTTTATACGATAATAATGGAGCTGTGTTTGCTATTTTTAAAGCCTTTTTGTGGACGCCTTGGAAGTAGGGGAGAGGATTAGGGACAGAAAACTGGCTTGAGGTTTGCTCATCCCTCCTCAGCCAAGTTTCTGGGTTTTATAAGGATGCCTTGCTCTCTCCTTGATTTTTTGGGATGGATACAGCACTTGTTGGCAGTCCCAGCCCTTGGTTTCAAGGAAGAAGTTATAAATTTTCCTTGGATAAGGGGATCTGAGGCTCCACCACAACCTGTAGCAGGAGTTCACCTTCTCAATGTCACCACCCATCCCAGGGCTTGTCATTTAATTCTTTGCTTCCCGCTCTGATCCCAACAATCCCCCTTCAATATGCAGCAGGAATGAGGCCGGCACAGCTGTGTCCCCTGTGCCTGCTGTGGGGAAGATGACCACGGAACTGATTGAATTTCCCCTCCATGTCCTTCCTCCCTAATTGCTCCCCGGCAGACCAGCGCCGTTGGAAGGATTCCTGCTGTCCACGCTCAGGGATTCGGCTCAGGGGCTGGTTTGGGGGGGCTGTGGGTGGGATGGGAAGATCTGAGCTTGATCTCTCTGCTCTGACTTTACTCGCTGCCCTCCAAGGAGACCTCCTGGCTATTTTTCCTGGGTCACAGTGTCCTTCTCTGCTATTTACTGAGCTTTAAACCTCTGCTTTTCTCAGGAAATCCAGCCTTTTGTGGCGCTCTGGACAAACGGGGAAAACTTCTCCGTGCGAACATGTCTGTATTTGTTGTCTAAAAATCACACTGATGGACCCAAAAAGCAATGCCTGACCCGGGGAATGGGTCTGAACCCCCCCATTTTTAGGTTGCTTTAGGGAAAGGCTTTCAAATGCTGTCTCTGAGTGATGGGGGAGACCAGGCTTAATTGGACCATGAGGAATTTCAGTGGCTGTGCTTATGTATTTCATGCAGAGCCCAGGTGCTCTTTGGAGAGAGGTTCCCATTGAATTCCATCCTGAGGGGGTTTTTGCCCTGTCCTTGCTTTTTTTTTGAGATGGATACAGCATTGTCTGGCAGTCCCAGCCTTCGGTTTCCAGGAGAAGATTCCCACTTTTTGTTGGAATAACGGGATCTGAGGCTCCTCCACAACCTATGGCAGGAGTTCACCCTCTCAGTGTCACCACCTGTCCCAGTATAAATACTGATATTCCCAGGATTCAGTATCGATGTGTTCTGCCACTCGATACTGGAATGGGCTGTTAGAACAGGCTGACCAAACACTTGGGGTTTAAAAATGTAGTTAAATAATAAAGAACAATACAATAATATTACTAATACTGATTTGGCTCCGGTTGGTGGAGGGACCTGTCAAAGCTCTGCTCCATACACCTTACTGGGGAATTAAACTGGTTTTATTCCCTTTTGAAGGTAGATGAGAGAATTAAGTCCTGTGCTTGACTTTTAAGCTCCCTCTGACCTGCTGAAGTGCAGGATCCCATATTTTTGCATGATGGATTTGTCCATTGGTGCTGTCCCAAAGGGCCATAAGGTGCTGCTGATACTGGTCGCTGTGTATCCTCGGGAAAGGTCCTTGCCTGTCCCCTGGCCTGATCCAGATCCTCCTCCTCTTGCCACAGCAGGACTTTCTCCTGATTGAAACACACTATTTTTTGCCTGGAGGCGAACTGAAAATTAAGTGAACTGATCTGTTTAAACCTTTATAAATACGTGTTTAATATCTGCTTAATGGGAGATGGAATTTATGAGCTGCTAAGTGATGCTGGGTCGTTTTTATAAGAATAGAGAAGTCTGGTGGGAAAACTTCCTCCTGGGACATAATCTCATATTATTATTTTTTTAAGAGAGAGAGAGAGAGAGATTTAATATGTTATAGTTGACGTTTTCAGTGACATTGGAATATTTCCTATGGAGCTTTCACAAGTGCTTTATAAATCTTTAAGGGTTTAACTTAACGAAATCCTTCTGCCAGTGGGGAGGATTCTGCCCCCTCTGCCCACGGGGAAACTGAGGCACGGATAGAGGGATGTGGGAGCCAGGAATGGGATCTGTGAGCCCCAGGTGCTTTAGGGCAGGCCAGACACTTCGGGGCATTTCCCCCTCCTTGGGTTTGGGGGTTTTTTGCCTTTCCTGTGGTTTTTCAGGCACTGGTGGAAGCAGAGGCTGGACTGCTGGGAGTGTCCTGCTGTCTTGTGGGGACCCACCCCTGTTTATCTTTTTTTTTTACTTTTCCCTTTTTTTTCCCTTTTATTCCTCTCTTATTTTCTTTTCCTTCCTTTTTATTTTTCCTGGGTTTTCCCTTTTTTATCCTTTTTTCTTTTTTCTCTTCCCCATTTTCTTTTTTTTCCTTTTCCTTTTCTCTATTTTCCTTTTCCTCTTCCCCTTTCTCTTTTTCCTTTTCCATTTTCCTTCCTTTTTTTTCTTTTTCCTTCTTCCTTTTTTNCCTTTTTCCTTCTTCCTTTTTCCTTTTTTCCTTCCCCATTTCCTTTTTCCTTTTTCTTTTTCCTTTTTCTGTTTTTCTTTTTCCTTTACCTTTTTCTTCTTTTTTTTCTTCTTCCTTTCTCCTTTTTTCTTTCCTTTCTCCTTTTTCCTTTTTCTTTTTTTCTTTTTTTTTTCCTTCCCCTTTTTCCTTTGGTTCTCCTTTTTTTTTTTTTCCCCTTCCCCTCACCCCCTTTTTTTCAGTGCACACCCGAACAGATCCATCCATCCCTCCACTCCCATCTCCCACTCCCTTTTGCTGGGGATTTTCACCATCCAGATGCTCTCCTGACCTTCCCACCCTGCCAGTTCTGCATTAACCCATTGCCTTGAATCCTTTATTGCTCCAAGGGCAGCCCCATCCTCGGGCAGGGAATCGCTGCTTTGGGGGAACAAGAGGTTTTGGGGACACAGAGCAGCCCTGGGAACGTCTCAGTCCTCGTCCATGACGTGGAGATTTTCCCCTGGGTGACTTTGGGGGTGGCACTGCTGCCTGCTGGAATAAAGAGCTTCTGCTTCCTGCAGCTGGGGCTGGAATGAGATTTCTTTTTTCCCCTCTTCGATGCGAAAAAGCATCAGTGAAATCCCTCTGTGGCTGTTGCAGTTTGCTTCTAACGTTTGGAGCATTTCCGAAAAAATCCCCTGCATTTGTGACATGAAACTTTAATATTTTCTGCTGTTGGTTTGGTGTTTTTCTTTTTTACCACCCCCCCCAAACGTGCATTGAGGAGGCTCCTGACTGCTGTGTTCTCCTCAGTGGGGGTGATGGATGGATGGGCAGGGGAGATGCCACAGTTCCACCTCAGCAGCAGAACTTACTGGCTGCTGAGGTGTTTCCCACCTCCAGCCCCCTTTCCTCCCCGTGCCAGGAAAGCCTCGGGGGCTGTGGGCTGGGTGATGCAGGGAGGTAGATCCCTCTGCAGGAGTTGCATTCTTCCCGTGTGGATGCAGCTCCGAGCACTGCTGACAAAGCCTGTGCCGTGCCAGCAGTGTCCCTGTCCCTGTCCCCCCCTGTATTTAGCATTCCAGCCCTGTCCTGGGTTCAGATGTGGTCCCTGGCCTGCATCCCACCTCGCATCCCAGCTTCCTCTTGCCTCCAGCTAATTAGGCTGAGCAGAGCCTCATTAGGATCGGATCCAGACCAGGGGTTTGACCCTTTCCCTGCGACTCTTGGATGGAAAAGTCAGGATGTGGCTCACAGGGACTGAGTTCTGCAGTCCTGAGGGCTCTCTGCCTCCTCCCCCCTTTTTTGGGATCCCAGTATCCCCCAGGATGCTCCTGCATGATACTGAGAATAGCCCCATGGAGGAGCAGGGCTATCTCGGACTATCAGCGCCTGTTTGTCGAGTTTCTTATGAATAATTATTAAAAAAAAACAAAGAGAGAGAGAGAGGCAGAGAGAGAGAGCTGAGGAAATAATCTTTTTACATTTTAATCTGAGCAGTTTTCAAGCGGTTTGATAAGGCGGGTTGTAGAAATGTCAGCTTCCCCTTATCTCTAATTGACTTAAAGTAGGAGCCGGCTTTAATCCCGGAATGCAGAGCAGCTTCTGATGGGGAGATGAGGGCAATTGATTTTTGCCTTTTTAATTAACAGTCTGGCTGCTTTTAAAAACAATAGGGAGGAGGGAAAGGAAAGGGAAAAGCCCGTGGTGGCATTTGGAGCTGGCAGGGTGGGGATGGACGGGCTCAAGGTGCTGCCCAGCTTCCAGACGGCCGGACTGGTCCCAGTTTAAGAATCACAGAAGATGCTGAGTTGGGAGGGACCCACAAGGATCATGGAGTCCAGCTCCTGGCCCTGCACAGGCCCATCCCCAAGAGTCACACCCCGTGCCCCAGAGGAGCATCCAGACAATCCAAGGAAACAGAGGTGTACTTGGAGTCCTCTCACACAGAGGGTGATCTCCGCAGAGTCCCCAGCCTCCCGAAAAACCCAAATTCCCCTCGACCCCCCCAGGCAGCACATGAGCAGCGGGGAGGGCGGGAGTTTTCTGCTGAGGTGGCTCTTCCAGCAGATTCCTGTGTGGGAAGGGAAGGCAGCACAGATGTGCCAACGATTATGGCTTTCACAGTGGGGGGAGCTGCTGCTGCGACTGTTCCGGCTCCATTTGCTGTCCTGCTGCAATTCCCTTCCACTTGTCCTCTTTAAGTGTCAGCCACGCAGCAGAGGATTGTTTATGCAGCACTTAGTAACATCTACGGGGTAATGGGCTGTGCAGAAGACCCTGGGATAATTGGTGAAATGTCTGGAAGTGGATTAGCCGTGTGTCTGCACGGCGGATATTTGGAAATACACACACACGTTCAATTTTTAAATACATATTGGGCTGAAGTCCTGCTTCGCCCGGGGACCGGGGAGGGGGGGTGACGTTGTGTGAGTGGAGTGGGTTCACGTCTCCCAGGCAGAGCTGGGAGAGGTGATGCTGGACAGCAGGCTGGGCCCCAGGAGGGGCTGTGTGCCCACAGTGGGATGGTGGGGCGGGAGGGGACACACCTCCCCAGTTCCACCATGGCTACAGAGCTCTGGAATCCCGGAATCCCAGAACGATTTAGGTTGGAGAGATCATCGAGTTCAACCTGTGACTGATCCCCACCTTGTCATCCAGACCACAGCACTGAGTGCCACGTCCAGTCGCTCCTTGAACACATCCAGGGGTGGTGCTTCCACCACAGATTTTGGGATTGAGGCTGAAAGAGAGCAGAGAGATGAAGCCTCACAGAGTTCAAGAAGCATTTGGACAATACCCTTTGGCATATGGTGTGACTCTTGGGGATGCTCCTGTGCAGGGCTGAAGAGCTGGACTGGATGATCCTTTCCAGTTGGGCATATTCTGGGATTCTGTGATGCGGGAGCATCCCGGGAACGGCAGCTCCGGTGCCAGCAGTTTATTTGCACTTTGCCCTGGAGGTCGGGCTGTTCTCTCTCTGCACTGCCCCAGCTCCCCTGGGCCTTCATCCTGCTCTCTGACGTTCCTCAACCTTCTTTTATCTCTCATTTACTTCCAAGCAACCTGCTCCCTTCCAGGGAGGGGGAGAGGAAGAGCTGAGCTCACCTGCCCGGGGCTGTGAACCACTCCATCCCAGCTGGAGTAGGGAACAGCCGCTTCCAGCCACGGGCTTTGGGCCATCCCGAGCATCCTGGGAATGCAGAGTCCCCTGGGATGCAGAGCCCTGTCTGCCTGCTGGCACCAGCCCTCCCAGCCCTCCCACTGCTCATTATTTTGCAGGCGCTTCCTATGGGTTGTTTAACGAGCTTTCTGCGAGGCTGAGCAGATGAGAGGGGAGCAGAGCTTGGAAAGGAGAAGAATAAATTGGGAATGCTTTTGATTTGTGAAGAGCTGTGATGAGCAGGAGGGAAATCAGAGCTGGAGCATCCCTATTGAGGGCTTGGCATGGAATAAGGGCTTAAAAAGGGAGATTGGCCCCGTTCTCTGGTATTTTTAGCCCCGATGCAGGATTGCAGGACCTGCGTTGTATCCGTGTGCAATGTGAATTCCAAAGGGTTTGGCATCTGCTCGGAGCAATGGTTTAGAGGTGTCAATTTTTCGGCTTTTAAAGCTCCCTAGTAATTCATAATTTCTTAATACCATGTGCTGTCTCTCTCCATCTGACAAATCAAGTTATTATGGGATATATCTGCTGCTGAACCGTGATGGGGAGGAGAAGGAAGAACAGTGTTTTCTCTCTGCTTTTCCCACTCCCTTTCGTATCCTCAGGGTTATCCAGTCAGGCACCAAAATGCCACAACTTACTGGGGTGGGTATTTAAAGAATGAAACAATCCCAACAACAAAGTGATCCAGCAGCAGAGGCACTGAACCACTGATGTACTGAGGTACAGCTCTTGCTTCCCCACGTCCAGGTGTAATAGAAAAACCAATATAACGGAATCGTAGAATCATGGAATGGTTTGGGTTGGAAGAGACCTTAAAGATCATCTCATTCCCCCCCTCCTTGCCATGGGCAGGGACACCTCCCACTGGATCAATATGGCCTGGTGGAAGGAGCCTGAAATTCAATTTAAATCATTTGGTTTCAAATAAATATGAAAATGATCCTGAATCTTCCCGGATAAGTCTTTGCTGGCTCCAGCACCCTCATCATCTGCAAGGAAAAAGGAATTGGGGGTCAACCATAAGGGCAAAGGTGTGGACACCAAGAATACAACAGCTCTGATGTGTTGGAGGCTTCCCTCCAAATTCCAGAATAGATTTGTTCAAGGAACAAGGTTTCGTTAAAAACCGGTGGAGCTTAGACTGGGAATTGCATGGAGAAAACGGAAATTAGACCTCTGAAATCATCTAGGTCCTTCGGGAAGTGTTGTCCTGGTGGTGCTGTGGGTAAGGACATGGCTCCCATTCCCAAAGCTTGGCATGGATGTAAATGATACAGCTCCGGTGGCGGCATCGATTTCCCGTCAGGATCCGGCCGGAGGGGCTTTTTCTTCAGGCAGCCTGAGATTTTTGCAGCTTTGTGCTGCAGCATAATTAACATCTGGGAGGAATTAGAGGGGTCTTAGGGGAGAACAGCAAGATCTGAAGTTTAAATAACAATTTCGTTTCGGCACAATTAAAAATAAGCCGCTTTGTGAGTATCGGGGCGGCCGCTGACGTGGAGAGGGGGGAACACAGTTTGGGTGTGTTGGAACGGGAGCTCTGGGAGGAGGAGATAAAGGCAGGGACAAACAAGGAGAGGGCAGGAGGCTGAAGAAGGACTAAACCTGATCCTCAGGCTCCAGGGAATAAATCCAGACTGCATGAAAAGGAAAAGCACCACCAAGTGCCGGAGCTCAGTCACCACTTAGGGTCTCCTCTGGTATATCCTTGTCACCCTTTATATGCAAATGTGGACAGATCCGAGCTCCAACTCCACTTAACAAAGCAAAACAGCCCAAACCCCACTCTGGGAAATCAAATATTGTGTATTTTGGGTGCCAAGGTCCTCTTGAAACTGATTGGTATCAGTGGCCGTCTGGGAATCCCACGTGATTCCTTTAATTGCTTTATTTTCCCTCCTCTGGTTTGAGTCTCAAAAGGTGGAATTGGGAAGCAGGGAAAACTGCAGCAAACAGGAACTGTTTTGTACAAATGAAATGCCCAGCAGCAAAACATTTGGAGGAAACTTCAGCTTTGGGTCTTGTTTGAAATACAGCCAAGTTTTTACCAACTTGCGGCAAATTAAGGGATTAATCCTGGCTTTGGGCTGGGGGTGAGGCTTTGGGGTTGGATCTGTGCAAAGAGGAACAGCCCTGAAAAAGCTTTTTGGGGGGTTTTGGCCAGGCAGAAAGGGGCAACAGAGTTCTTGGGGACATGATAAAATGAGAAATATATGAGTGATCAAAGGAAACAGGATTCTAAGCAGGGTTTAGCCGGGCTGTGGAAGTCACTGATGGGGAATACCACTGGGAAGAGCCGATCGGGAGAGCTGAAAGAAGCTTTAAACTATAGATTTGGGGTGGGGGTGGGATTGTGGAGCTGAGGATGCTTTGCTGCACCTCCCACTATCCATACATCCCTACCCCTGCTGTCTCCATCCTCCAGGATGGACCAGCAATAACACAAACCCATAAGGGATCCACCAACGCCCAGTGAAGGAATAACCACACTCATTTCCTTACAAACCCTCCGTGCACTGTGTTGGTGACACACACCAGAGTCCCTGTTTTCCCTTTCTTTCCAGACTTCCATATTTATTACCCGTTTTGGGTCTCGGGGTGGGGAGGAAAATGTTTTGCACTTGGAAATTTCAGCAGGTTTGGAGATGCCTCTGCTCCTCCTGCTCCTTTGGAGTGTTGGCACCGTTTGTTGCTGGGTAATGAAATAGGATCTGTTCAGGTGGGGTTTTGGTGTTTTTACTTGTGGTTGTGTTTTCTCCAGGGTTTTATGGGATGGCTTTATGTAGATCCTTGCCTGGGCATAAAACCCCGAAGCAAAACACAGCCTCTGTTTAATTTGAGGTGTGTGTGGGGGAATTCAGATGGGAACAGAGGGGTTTGGAATTATGTTCCATGTGTTTGGAAGGGTGGGAGGTGGGCAGACAGCAATAAAAGAGGCATTTTGGAGAAGAGGAAAAGCCAAAGTGACACTTGACTGCCTAAGAAAATTCCCAAGGGTTTTTATAAATACAACTAAATGCTTTTCAGCCTGGGAGCAGAAGGTCTGTGACACACTCCCTGCTCCAGTCCCTGCGTTGGTGAGGAGTTCTGAATGAAATAAACATGCTGTATTTGTGGGAAGCTTGAAAATGTGAGCCTTAAAGCCCAAAAAGCAAGTGGAGAATGAGGCAGAAGAGACCTCCAGGTCAGAGCATCTCCAAAACTAAAAATAACACCCTAAAACTGGAAATCTGGTGTTTTTTTTAAAAAAAAGTGGCAGTGTGGGATGTAGCAGTTCTGGGAACGTTTCACACCCCTTCAAGCCTCTCAGAAATTATCAGTGAGACTGGCACAGGTCAGAAATGGCAATTATTCTTACTTTGAGAGACATTTGGGCTTGTTTTAATGTCCCTGCCATCCTTCCTCACCTCTTTTTTTTCGCTGCAAGATGTAGACAAATAAAGAATGGAGAGCAAACAACCCTTGGAACTGCTTTGGGTGGAAATGACGAAGGATTTTAATCCCTTTCTCTCCCAGTGGTGTTTTTTTTTCCCCCTCTTTTAGGCGAATTTGATCCAATAATCTCCACAGAAGTAGCAATTTCGCACAGAAACCCAATTTGCATTTCCAAAACACACCTAGTGAAAACAGAGCCAAATTCCACCTGTTGCTGCTGCCTTGTGTTTCCTCTGGGAACGGGTCTCTCACTTGCCTTTTAATTTCTCAGAGCTCGCTCGGTGGTTAGTTCTGGGCACAGATTTATTGCAGTGATCATTCCCACAGCACCTCGTACCCATTTCTAAAAAATACAGTTGGTGCTTTGCCTTGCAAGTGGTTTGGGCAATGCTGGGAGTTCTGTTCCTCGTCCGGGAACAGCGTCCAGGGCCGAGATTGAGTCTTCTGGGCGTTGTAGTTGCCTGAATAATAAATAATATTAACAAAAGTCAGGAGTAGCGGGTAATTGGGCAGTGAAATACTTTGTGTCTGAAGTTCTGCTGCTCCAATAGACTCGTCCCTTCCCTGTATTGACCCTTGATTAAATTTTTGTAACAATTACAGACCAATAATAGGCAGCTATTGATTGCTGGGGAGGTGAATGCCAAGATTTACGGCCGGGAGAGTGGAAGTTATTGACCCTGAGGAGAAGAACGGCTGGCATTGAGTAGGGGGGCTGCTCATCCAGGCACGTTGATTTGCATGTCAGATGGGGCTGGTTTATGTCCCTCCAGCCTCGGGATTTGCCTCTCTCCAGCCTCCAGCCTATGGAATTACAGTACCCTGGTGTGTGTGTGTCTGTCCAGTGACAACTATTTCCCCGTGGCTCGTCATCAAATGTGTTGGAGACTGGAAGGAAGTCGGATGAATCTCTCTCTACATTATCACGGAATCCCAGACTGGTTCGGGCTGGGAGGGATCTTGTTCCAACCCCCTGCCATGGGTAGGGACACCTTCCACTATTCCAGGTTTCTTTAGAACCCCCTTTGTCAAAATCGAACATCTTCTGTGCAAAACTCAGTTTTGTCGAGCTCCCACGTCGATGGAGCAGTTGGGACCTGCCCCAGATCCCTGAAACTACCCCGTGTGGCATTTTTCAATTCAATCCGTGGCGCTGCAATCAGCTCTTCCGTTTTGGGATGCAGTTTTTGTGCTTTCCTCCAAGTTCCTTCCCTTTCTGTTGCGCTGGGGAGGGAAAAACTGCCCATGAGCTGGTTTTTCATCTCGAAAACTCTCCTAAGATGCCACTCTCGTGCTTGTCACCTTCTCCACTTGAGGCTGGTGCGTGTTATCCCAGGCACTTGAAATTAAAAGGCACTTTGGAATAGTGCTTTCGGTGGCACTGGGGGGATGAGGGGCAGCTCGAAACCGGCTGCTTCTCCTCCGAACCCCGCCAAGAAGCCGCCGCTCCCGCTGCCCGCGGGGAGCTGGAGGTGGTGCCGCTCCCGCCGTGGTCCCCGTGGATGTGCCAATAGGTGGCAATCTCTCCCCGTGGTCGTGGCGTGTGGCACCTCTCCCGGCACGTGTCGTCCTTGCTTCGCAGGAGTTGGACGTGGCAAGGGGAGGAAAAGGGGATTTCATCCCTTTTTCGGTGCTGCTTAGGATTCCCTCTGAAGTTTTGGTGGCTTTGTTGGGAGGGTGGGATGGAGAAGGGGGACAAACCGACTTCTGTGTCCCTTTAAGAGCCTTTGTTGGTGTAATGGGCTCCTTGATCTTGCCACTGCATAAATCACAGGCAGCCAGTTCAAGTCAATTCATATTTTTGCAGTTCGTTAGCAGCTCGGGAGGAAATTGCATTTACTATAATTGCCTCTAATTGCACCAGATTAGTGATTACAATTATTGATGGTGGCTGATTATTCATTAGGGTTCAATTCCCCTGCTTCATCATTACCCAAAACAGTAACTCTGATGAGGAGAGAAAGAGGGCTGGAGGAGACCAGGCCACGCTCCTGCCAGGGAGCCTGCCTGCCTCCAGAAGTCCTGTGAAATCAGCACCCCAAGCTGAGTAATGCCTCGACAGGATGGGAAAGGTCATTAGCCAGGGCTTGGGATGTTTTTGGTGGCCAGGACATGGGTTAAGTCCATCCTCTCTCCATGGCCAGGCTTGCCCTGTCTCAGGTGGCTTCCTTAGAGGGGCTGCTCCCTGGTAAAATCTGATGGAGTTCCGTGGAGAAGAGCCTCAGTGAGCCGTGTAGGATCTTGAGGTGATTTGAGGTCCTGAGTCAGGAGGGCAGTGGAGAAAAAGTGCCTCGAGGGGAGCAGGTCTCCCAAACCAGCCCTGGATTCCCAGAGCGCATTCCCAGGTGCAGGCAGCCACCTGTGCTGCCTCTGAGAGCTGTGTAATTGTCACCAAAGCTGCCTGACTCGCATAATAACCATCACTCCAGGGCTCACAAGGCCCCCAGTCTGCTTGGATGTTCAGCTGGGATGCTGGGTGGTGCAGGAATCCGGGATTGCAATCCCTGCTGTGCTGCCCCTTCCCTCTGCCCTCTCCTCGGTGGGTGCCCAAGCTGTAGGGTGGGGGGGGGCTGCTTATCCTGGGGGGCTGAGCTGCCTTCCCTCCGGGATAAGAATGACTCTGAGGGGCTGTACCTGCTCAGGATAAGGCTGAGGAGCTTGTGCAGGGCAGTAGCTGTGCAGTTGCTTTGCCTGGTGTGGGCCCCGAGTGAAGATGGAGATGTTCGTAGGTCTGACCCGTCAGACTGTTCTCCCTCCCATCGTCATCACCACTGAACCATCCCAGAACGCTTTGGGTTGGAAGAGGCCTTAAAGCTCATCTTGTTCCAGCCTCCCCCATGGGCAGGGGCACCTTCTGCTAGACCAGGCTGCTCCAAGCCCCGTCCAGTCAGCGCTCCAGGGATCCAGGGGCAGCCACAGCCGCTCTCTGCAACCCGTGCCAGGGCCTCCCCACCATCCCAGGGCAGAATTTCTTCCCAATATCCCATCCAACCCTGCCCTCTGGCAGTGGAAGGCCATTCCCTCTTGTCCTGGCACTCCAGGCCCTTGTCCAGAGTCCTTCTCCCACCATTCCTGGTCTGCAGGTGGTGGGTGCTTCAAAATCCCGAGTTGTCCCGGTGGCTCCTTTGCAAATCTGAATTCTGTTTCTCTTACACTGACTGGGGGGTGCTGGCAGTGGCTGTGGTGTGGCAGAGCTTGAACACCTTCCCAGAAATAAACGGTGGATGGATCGGAAGCCTTCCGTACTCCGGGGGTCTGATTCCAACCGCCCTTCCTGCTGCCCCGTGGAACTGAGACCCTGGATCCCTTCCTTACGTGGGGACCGAGGGACAAACTCGGTCCTTGAAGCGTCTCTGGTTGCTGGCCTCTCTCCAGGGCCTTGCATCAAGGGCACCGGCTGCCAAAGTCAAGCCTGTCAGGCAGGGCTGGGATTTGTGGTTGAGCAGGACGTGCAGGTCCCAGCTGTCTCCTTAAAGGCCAGTTATTACCTCCATTTCCCACCTATTGATCCTGGTTCTACTGCCGAGCTCAGACATGGCTGGGAAAAAAGAACCATAAAAAGAAGGAAAAGGTTGGTTCTGTTCATTAATCTCCCCTGCTCCCGTTGCTGCTCTGGGAGGAGCAGAGCCTGAAGGCTCAATTTAGCCTTGCTGGCTGCAGCTCGGGACACATGGCAGCTTCCCTCACCTTCCTCAGGGAGACCTTCCCTCCCCAGGTCCATCTCCAGCTGCTTATCCCTTGCAGGATGGAGCCCTGGTGGGGGCAGTGAGGTGGGGGGCACCCTGGGCACTGCCTCCTGCCCCCGGGCGGGTGAGGATGGAGCATGGGCAGGAGTTGGCTCAGCTGGGACAGACGAGGTCAGCGGTGTCTGTCTCCTTCCCTGGCAGGATTTGGAACGGCTGCGAGATCTCTGGGGATGGTTCTTTTCGAGATCTGAGGGTTTTATCTGAACGGGGAAGGATTGGGATTCCTAGGTCTCCGTTCCTAAGGCAGCCCTGTGAGTGCTGTCACCATCTCGGGTCTGTCTGTCACCTGCCAGAGCAGGGAGGGAATTACGTGGGTGAGAGGGACATCTCACCTCTCACTCCAAATATCCATATATTTGTTTGGGGGATTCCTCCTAGAGAAGAGTTATTCTTTCATCCTGCTATTCCAAATAGCCACGAGCGTCTCGAGTCCCCAGTCATTTTGCAGTTTACATTCAGCAGGTGTTGCCACAGCAAAATGCAGACACTCGGATTTCTCTCCCACTGCCTCCAAGTGTCCCGCCCTTGCAATCATATGTAGGGTTTTGGAACGCCAGGGAGAAATCTCCTCTTCCCTTGAGGCAAGAAACAACTCAAAAGCAGGGACCAAAAGCAGCTTCTTCTACGTTAGAAAGGCGAAAAAGCCACCCCAGTATTTTCCGATCTGATTTTGAAGGGCTAAACTCCTGCTGGAGGTTTGGGATCGACAATGGTGGGAGCACTTTCCACAGGTTTGCATGGAATTAGTTAATATGGATTCACAAGAAGAGCAGGTCTCTTTGAAAACTTTAACTTGCAAAAGTTAAAGGGAAAAAATAAGTGACCAGTGGGGAATAAAACTGGCATCATCAGAGCCTTTCTAGTGGAGCAACACAGCTTGAACTGGACTAATGAGCCTGAGAGTTAAAAAAAAAAAAAAAAAAAAAAAAAAAAAAAATATTAAAAAAAATATCTATCTATCTCTCTTGCCTTTGTAACTTTGAAGTATTGGCAGTTGGAGATCCGTGGGCTTTGGCCAGGCTGCAAACACCCGGGATGTTGGATGGCCACTATTTACTCCATCGTTGCAAGAGGCTCCTCTCCCCTTGTGGCACTGCCCAGTGCCCAGAAGTGACAGTAGGTAGATGCAAAGTTTTTCCTGGGCGTATCCACGGCCTCGGGAGATGGGAAAGGCGTTTCCTCCCCACCGTAATGCTGAGTCAGCACTACGCAGGGACTGGAATAAGGACTTGGGCAACTGGGATTCTCCTTTTGGGGTGGAAAGATCTTTACCTGCAGAAATAAAAGAAACTAGAAAGTGAACCAACAAGCTGAGGTCGCTGTAGCCAAGCTGGATAATTATCCAGCTTCCAGGTGCTGTCCTTGCAGGATGGGAGCTCGGAGCAGCACAATTCCCTGCCTCATTCCTCTCTTGCCTAAATACTCCAGGGGAGTTTTCAGGCAATTTACGGCTGACTCAGGAGATCAATCTCTCCCGGCAGATGGGAGGGAACTCATTTTGGGGTTTTGAAGCAAACACAGTTAAATCTTCTTTTCCCGGCTGAGCCGCTTGTCTTGGAATGACAAGAGGGCGGACGGCTGGGAGCCCTTCCCTGCTCCTGCTGTGAGTCCTGGGGATGCTCCTTCCCTGCTCCTGGCTCTGCAAACTGTGCGTGGCTTCACTGAGGGGGGCGGGTGTTGCAGGGACCTGGCGTGGGGAGGGTTCAGGCTCATCACCACGGGGGGCGAGGGGGGTGAGGATACATTTTTTAGGAGGAAAACGCCGAATGCGGTGATTGATCCAGCAGAGCTGAGAGACGGCCTGCTCCCGGGGCTGCAATCCCAGCGGCAGAGCTGTCACTTCTCCGCGTCTCTCGGGCGGCTTTCCGTCCCTTTTTTGTTGATGGCTTGGAGTGAAGTTACCTGCAATCGTCATGGAAACAAGCTTGGATGCGGGACCAGGTGGTCACAGGCAGCTCAGAGCCATCTGACCCTCGCCTGCCTGTGGCTTCCCCCTGCCATTCTCGCTCCAAACACAGCCCCTGTGCCTCTGCCTGCCTCTCACCACCCGGCTTTCCAAGGAAGGATGCTCAGCATGAAGGGAAAGCAGTGGGGTGCTCCTAAACTCAACAGGAGATTCCACCTTCCCGGTGGGCTTTGTGTTGCCTGAATTCACAGTGGGTGATTCCGCCACCCCAAATTCCCTCCGTCCCAGGCCCAGAAGGAATTTCTGAGCAAGTGGAAGTTGTCAGGAAAAAATATTCCATGTTGAAAAGAGGGAAGTATCCATATCAATTTGCACCTGAGGCAGAAATCCTCTGCTCTGATTGATGTTACAGGAGGAAAGTTGAAGTGAAACACTCGGAGTTCATCGGAGAAACGGGAATTGACAATTTTGCCTTTTTATTCCTTTGGTTTTGATGCCATTGCTCAGGTTTGGGGTGGGATGCAAAGGCAGGATCAGTGGATAGCTCCTCCTGGCTCGCAGTCAGACCTCGTGAGAGCCATAAAGCCGCTCTGTGCCTCACTTTCCCCAGAGGCACAGGCCTCCTCCTTGGCATTCCCACCGCTCTTACTGGGGCACAGCCCCGGAGAGAGGGAGCGATTCGGAGGCCGGAGGAGTTCAGAAATAACTTTTTCTCGGCGCCCAGATTCCCGATACAAGCGGAAGCACTTCGGGAAGGTCCCAGGAGCTGGCAGGGCAGCGGGCTGCTCAGCCAGGCGGGACGGAGAGGCTCATGACACAGCGATGCCGTGCCGGAGAGCGACAGCCCTGTCACGCTGACTTATGATGGATGAGGAAAATTCCCATTTCTCATCGGCGGGGGGAGGATGTGAAGTGTAAAGAAGGATGCACCAGGAGTCTCCGGGCGATTCATCTTGTGTCGGGCGTGCTCCGGGAGTCGGCAGAGTCGAGAGAGAGAGTGTGTTGGCAAAGCCAAAAGGCACGGGAAGATAAAAAAAAAGAGGAGGGGTTGGGGAGAAAATTCATTATGTGAAGGATAATCTCAGAGGGAAATATCAAAATGTCAGCAGCACCCTAGATAGGGGAGAGGAGTAAATGAACTGGGGGTGTTTGTCACCTGCTTAACCAGGCGTGGATCCAGCGGAGCGGCTGGGATGGGAAGCATTGAGGAGGAGGGATTGGGGCAGGAGGGCAGTTGGATCCCCTGGAGCAGGGGAATTTTGCCATCAGGGCTGGGCTCTGCCTTGCAGGCAGTGTCTGCTCGGAGCCATGATCGCCACTTTGCTGGGTTTTTTTTCACCTAAGTTGAAAAAATGAGCACATCCCTCCTCCCCAGGAGCTGCTCTTCACCTCTCAGGAATTTAAAATCTCGGGGGTATTTTTTAATCTCAAGAAGTGATGACATTCTGCTGGCAGACCGAGGGCTAGAGACCTCCCAGCTTGGCCACTGGTTCTGGTCCCATTAAATGCTGTGGAGCCCCAGTAACCACAGCAGGCAGTGGAGGGGGCAAATATTTTCCCAACTGGAATCAGCCTGGCCTCATCCTCTGCTTCATTCTTGTCACAAAGAGGAGCAGTTTCCAGACCAGGAGCTGAGCTCCCATCTGGACTTGAGTCTGAAAGAAAGTCAAGACCAAGCTCTGCCAGAAGATAAAACCCTGGCCATGGTTTTGGGGTTTTCTTAGTGTTTTGTTCCACCCTAGAGTGAATTTGCATGCCCTGCAGCAGCTGGGGAAGGGTCTGCACTCTGGGAAGGCTCCCAGTGCCTTGTTTTCCATTGGGTAAATCTAAAAAGCAGTTTTGCTTCGAGGAGTCTCTTGGGTCAGGTGGCAGCAGTAAATAGCTGGGGCATTTAGAAATGATTGAGCCATTTATTTCTGAGTGTCACCCAACCCACTGCCCCAGCAGCGCTTTAGGCTCCGTATCCAGGGAGAAGGTTTAATAGCTGGAGTCCCAGGGTTTGGGATAACAGTTGGGGCTTGACACCAAATAAAAATCCCCTATTAAAGAAATCGGGTTAATTTACTGTGTGAAATGAACCAACTTAAACTGCTCCCAAACAGCCAATATATTGTACTTTTTTAGTGGGAGTGGGAAAATTATCGGAAGACTCGGCAAGCAGCCTGTTGGTCTCCTGCCCATGCTGCTCCCGGGGTTCTGATGAATGCTCCATGCCTTTCTTCCCCACTGGAAAGCCCTTCCCTGTCCAAGTGATGCAGAAATGCCACAGATGGGAGCACTCAGTGTTTCAGAGCTGCTCTCCAACGGGCTCTACAGCATCCAGGGAGCTGCTGAGTCCATCCTGGGAGCTCTTGGAGATGATTCTGCCTGTGACTAAAACCAAATCCATGCCAAGGAGGAGGTTGCAGACCCTCTGTATCAGCGTTCCTGGGTGATGTGTTCCGGCGATCGGGGAGGAGACCCCCTGCACAGAGCTGCTTCAAACCCAGCAGGGACCTGGCAAGATCTTAAAAGGTCTTCTCCAAACTTAATTCCATGTTTCTTGAAGTAAAGGCGCATCAGTGAACGCTTTGTGTGGGAGGCATCAGCTTCTCAGCTGCCCATTCTGCTCTCCTAAAAAACTGGTGTGTCTGGATCTGCACCTCATTCTCCCCGTTTTCCCAACGCTTTTCCCACCTGACTTGGCTGAAACTGCCCCACCCTGGTGCCGCATCCATGTCCTTCAGCAGAGAGAAGCCCCAGATGACTTTCCCTATCGGTCCTCACGGTGGGCAAGGCTGGGAACCAGAGGTGGAAGTGCCACTTTCTCTCCCCGGCCGCTCCTCCAGGTGAGACCTTCCTCGGCGAATCTTGAAAGGAAAAAAAAAAACAAAAAAACCAAACAAACAAAAAAAAACCCCCAACACACAAGGCTCCTCCACAGCTGGAGAGCCCCTTCTCCTTCCCGCCCCAGGAAACCACGGTACAACTTGAAACCGATTAATAATACACAAAGGGATGATGTGGTTGGGCAAAGTGCGGCGGTTTCCTCGGCTACCCCGTGTTATGCTTTTATTAAGCTGCGATCTAAAGCGAAGGAGAGGGAGTGATTTTATAGCCTGCAGCGCCTTGTTTGCAGATTATTTTCCGAAGGTGCTCGGTGGAATATCAATTGCCTGCGATGAGACATCCCGGCAGGTGCTGCCTTCCGCAGAGGAGCTGCACGAGTCGGCTCAGCCCCTCCTGGCGTCCCTGCGCTGATCCCGAGCTGGGGTGGGGACAGACCCCTGGGCTGAGGGGAGGATTTTGGGGTGGCCAGAGGGCTGGAAGCGCAGGGGGTGGGGGGACACTCAGGCAAGGCCCTGCTGCCTGTGCTGTTCCATCCTCCACCCCCTAAATCCAGAGGTTTCAGTGGAAGCACAGATGTTCTGCCCTGCACGTCCAGGTTTCGATGGCATCGCTCATTAGCATTTGCAGGGAGTGATGATGCGGCTGGAGTCTGGCTGGGGGACAAGGAAACAGCCCATGTGTCAGATGGCAGGGAAGGGCAGAAGGGAGGGAAAAAGGAGAGGGGAGCCAGGGCAGCGCTGTGACTTTCCCAAAGTGTCGCCGTAGCGCGGGGGGACGGAGCCAGGCGCCCGGCTGTCCCCTCAGCCCCCAGACCTGGCTGCTGGATTGTGCTGCTCGGAACAAAAGCATCTTTTCTCTCCCTCGTGGGGATGGATCGAGGACAGCTCAGGGTGATTGGCATCTTTCCTCATCGCTGTGGAGAAAGCAGCTGAATTCCTGAATGTACAGCAGGGGGAAAAAAAAAAAAAAAGGGGGAAAGAAGCTAAGCGGGGGTTTGGCTTTAGGAAAGAAATACTTTCTGGTTCTTTGTGATGCTCTGAGCCCGCCGTGATCCCTTGGAGCCCCCTTAAGTGCAGCCAGTGGAGGGTGCAGGCAGATTCCTGCCATGAGGCAGAAGCTTCCCGAGAGCCACAAAGCCCAATCAGCAGGAGAGGAACAATCGAGGCGCCGGCGGTCTCGGAGCTCTTCAGCTGATGAAGAAGAGCAAGGTCTGGACAAATTTGGAATAAGAAATGAGCCACTGAGGAGGAACACCTAGTGACCTAGCTGGGGAAAGGAGGGAGAAAGTTCTCCTCCATTACTCGTGTGTCTTTTCAGAGCATCTTTAATCATATCCCACGTCATCTTCATCAGAGGCGAGGTGGTAATCAAGGCAGCTGCCTGGGGATGATGCTGTGTCTTTCTGCTGCTCTTTTTGGGGGAGTCAGGAGAGCAGCTCTGGAGTGTGGGAATGCATTTGGGAGGCATTTGGCTTTTGATTTTGTTATTGTAGCCACTTGGGAGATGCCTCACATTGTGCTAAGGACAGGGATTGAGACACTCTTGCCCAGGGAGGTAACGAAAGACAAATGCAATGTAGGCTCTTATTTTTTTTTTTTCCTGCTGCCTTCTCTCTTTGCAGTGGTAAAATGATAGAATTTCATGCAGTCAATTGAGGCTATTGAGTTGTTTTGCCACTAAAGTTCTGGAGCATTGACTGTATAGATTCACAGTGTCCCCTCGCAATAACATCCCTTTTAACAACGCGCTATCAAGGGAGAGCTGTGCAGGCTTTAAAAGGTTTTCCAGGATTATATTTCTCTCTCTCTCTCTCTCTCCCCTCTCAATGTGCTGAAAGCAAACCTACGGAAGGTTTCAAGGGAAGCAGGAGGCCCCGAGCCATGGCCGTGAGGGAATTGGTTGTGCCTGTGTCCTGCTTGCTGAAATCCCAGATTTTCTTGGGGTTGGGGACACATGGGAGGCTCGTTTCTTCCCTTCTGGGTCCATCAGTCCAGCTCTTGGCTCCTCCAGGAGTTACTGGGAGATAGCTAATGCTTTGTACTTACAATAAAGGAAGGGATAAAAGGAACGCAAACCCAAGGCTGAGAGGGAAAGCAAACAGCTCAAACCCCCTTTTTTCCCTGAATTCCTGTGATTTCCCCCCCTCTGTGTGTGCTCACCCTCATTTTCTGTTAGCTCTGCTCTGCTGCCCAAAGGAGGGACCTTTGCTTGAACTGAGCAGCAACAGGGACGTGCCGGGTCCTGAGTTCCTGGGAGAAATCCCACCGAGGGCCCTGCCAGCTGTGATTCGGTGCTGCTGTTGGTCTTTGCTCTCTGTAGGCAGCAAAAAATGAGATTTGCCTTCAGAAGAGAAGAGCAGCTTTGCCGTGCATCCCTTGGTGTGGTCCCCGGGGCTCTCACTGCCCTGAGGCACACGTGGGCTCCGGGAGGGCTCCAGGTGGGAACGCTGGGAACGCTGGGCAGACCCCGGAGGGTTCGGAGCCTTGGGGTGTTATCCAGGTGGGATGAGCCGCAGCCCCGAAAGGGCTCAGGAAGTGTGAGCCAGGGTGAGGCTCAGCCCCCTGGGCTGCTCCTGGGGCAAATCAGAGAACCCCAGAGCGCTCTGGGGTGGAAGGGACTTCAAAGCTCATCTCAATTCCACCCCTCATTCCAGGGGCAGGGGCACCTTCCACTAGACCAGGTCGTGGCAGCTCCAGGTCTCCACAGGTCTCCCAGAAGGCTCCGTGCCCGTGCCTGCTCTGAGAGCATTTCAACCCTCCCACCAGCCCATCCATAATGCAGATCTCGCCGGGTGTCCTTGCTGCAATATCCCTGCTGCTGATCAGGCTGGGGCTGGGATATTTATGAAACTCGGCTTTCCAAATTTCAGCCTGTTTTAACCTTCACTCCTCGCTTTCCTGGCTCTTCGGTGTGTGCTCTTTTAATAACTGTAACCCATCTGATAATGTTGTTATAAATTAATGATCTGTTTACAACCTTAACTCTGTTTTAATGAAGACTTTTTTTGTTGAGGAAAATAAAAGCTGCTGTAATTATACCTTGTAACTGCAGGGTTTTATAGCCGGTGAACTCATCCAACAAGCAATTTCGATTAGTTTATCCAGGCAAATATTCTAGTGTTGATTTCATACATATAAAAAACACACACAGCTATTTCCATGAGCAGCAGAAATAATTATTTCTGGATCCCTGTGCCTGTGTCTCGAGAGCAAACTCATGCTAGATTTTCTCATGCTTAAAAGAAGTTGAATTCACAGTCCTGCCTTTCTCTGGGTAAAAGCATTAATAGTATCTTTCATCTGACTGGTTCCCTATTTTCTTCAAACTTGTATCTTGGAGATGAATGTGTCCTTCCATCAGATTTTATTGAAATGGGTTACAAGGTTTAGAAAGCACTGGAGATGTGGAAAGGAAACAGCCAGGCAGGCACTGCCGGTGTGTGAGGCTCATTTCCTCAGGAAACCAGGCTGAAAATACTTTGGGTGCCATTAAAAAGTTGGAGCTGTCGTTTCAGGGGAAAAGCTTCAGAGAGACTTGGAAGCCGTTTTCCAAGTGGTTAATTCAGCCTCTGTTTTCCAAAGTGCTCAGCTTGGATTGCTGGACCAGCTCCTGCGTTTCTGAGGAACTCAACAGCCAACTTGTTGAGCACATTGGAAAATTCAGCTGCTTCTTTTGGTACCTACGTGGAGCTGGATCCGCCAGATCCTTCCGGAGATGTTTGCCATCACAACGTGTTGGTACCTTTGTTTCATTTTACTGGAGGCTCCCAGATGTCCTGAGATTCAACAACAAGCCTTTGCTTTCCCCCAGCTCAGGTTGGACCTGACTGCCAGAACATTTATGGCCAGGAGAAAGAAGGAGAGCAAAGGGACTGGGAGCAAATGGGCCGGGATTTGGGGCACCTCAGTTTTGGGGGGGCCTTCAAAGCTGTGCTGAAGGCAGAATTACAGAGGGGATTGCAGTTGGGAGCATCTGGTTTGGGGTGTCCAGAAACGCCTGTGGGATTGGGAAAATCAGGTCAGCCTTCCATGCTCATGCTGCTGCAGAGGAGTGAATCACCATCCTCAGGAGGCTTCCCTCTCCTATCTCCAAGCCACCCCTCCTTCTATCCACCTGGAAATCCCCCCCTAAGGATTTGCTTCCTCCTCCCAACCCTGCTGAGAATGGTTTGGGTTAGAAAGGACCTTAAAGCCCATCTCACCCCACCCCCTGCTCTGGGCAGGGACACCTTCCACCAGCCCAGGTTGCTCCAAGCCCCGTCCAACCTGGCCTTGGACACTTCCAGGGATCCACGGGCAGCCACAGCTTCTCTGGGCAACCTGTGCCAGGGCCTCAACACCCTCACAGTCCCTGGGAATCTGCAAGATTTCTGGACGTCTTGGAAAAGTTCTGATGGTCACTATCCACGCTGAACTCTGGGATCGTTGTGCCCACCCTTCCTTCCAGCATTGTGTCCCAGCCCGCCTTGTTCCCTGCGCTCCTGTTCCTTCACCCCTTCCACGCGGTTCTTTTCCACGGACATTCCTTCTCCCCCGTGCTGCCTGGGGCCTCCCATCTTCTGAGCTTTCTGCTCATGTTGGATGTGCAGGTTTAAAAATAACCAGCGCTGGGCATGAAATAGGAATTCTGGCTGATGAGGGCACTGGGAATCGGCGCCGCTCTGTGCCCACGGTCACTTCAGTTCACACCTGCAGGGTTTGTGCCTCAGAAACAGCCTTGGCCACCTCGGGGGCAGAACCTGTCCGGTGTTTCTCTGTGGGTCTCCTCCTCATCTTCATTGCATGGAAAAAAAGAATTTCCTGGAGGTCTTCCTTATTCTGTTGGAGCCTTTTCCCTGCAGTAGGACACTGCCTCTGCCCTGTGGATTCCCCACTTTGCCACAATACCAGTAACAACAGCAGGATGTTTTTTTGTCCCCTGGGGGCTGTCTAGCAAGGACCCTGGAGCAGGGACGTGCTCTCCCTGCTGGCACACTGGTCTTGGCATGTGGAGCTGCATCCCTGCCCTGCAATCAGTTCCTCCAATTCCAGTTGCCTGTTGCAACAACAAAAAGTTGGACGAAAACACTTCCCGCCCCTGAAAACCCATTTCAGCCCCTGTCACCGGCCTTTTCTCACAGGTGCTTTTTTAAAATTCATTCGGTTTTTTTATGTCTTGCTGGGTTCAGTGGGGCTGTTTTCCCATCCTGATTACAAGGAGTTATCGGAGAAATCCTTTGCCAAGTGTCAGCCCACGGCCACCTGAGGCAGCCAGAGTCGGAGTTATCAGTATTTGAACAGGTATGAAACAGGCTCCTGGCCACGGACTGGGGCGATGTCCTTCCTCGTGTCCTTGTGACAGGCAGGAGGGATCGTCTAATTAAAGATACTGAGGAACTGGGGCTCAGATCTGAGCCTGGCCAGCCCCGGGAACTCCAGTTCTCCATGTGTGGGATGAGGTCCCCAGATGCTGAACCACAGCAGTGCCTGGGGATGCTCCCCCTGCTTTGAGCTGCCAAAGCTTCTTTTAGATCCAGCACCACGCTTTAAAATTCCTTCTTCCTCTTTCTTAAGTGCAGAGCTGCAGGCGGTGGCTTTCCATCATTTTATTTGACTTACTTATTTATTATTTTTTCAATTCCCGAGTGATGCTGCTTATCTGAACCTTGGGGACGGGGTGGCAGCGGGGGGGGGACAGCGTCGTGAGAAATCTATGCCTTAATTTTCTCTCTGTTTTTTTTTTTTTTTCTTTTCCTTTTCTCCGCCAAGAATCTGCATAAAGCTCCTCCACGTATCATTTATTCACCCGTGTTTCCGAGCGAGAGGCTCTGCCTTGCGATGGAGATGTCATTTTGCAGAATAATAAGGTCCCGCTTGCCGCAAGAAGAGCAGCACCCCCCCCGCTCTTCCCCCATGGGGTCATTGCCTCCAAATTATAAACCCTTTTAACCGTTGCCTCGTGGGTATCCGTGAGCACAGCTCTCAGATTAATTCCAGGTCTTCTTCCTTGTCGTCTCCTTTGCCGGATTTTTCCCCCCCCCGCCGTGCGCATGAACCACCTGGCTGTTGAGAGTCGGATCTTTATTCCTAATTGGGTCGCACCAGAGGATCTCTGCCTTCAGCTGCCGAGGTTCCTGCCTTGTGTAGGGGCGTAAGCCACAGATATCATCAGATAATTAAGCTCAGATTGGGTGTTGGAAGTGGGGCTTCCCTGCTTGATCCCTTCCCGTGCCGCGCACGGCGTCCAACCACCCGGCAAAGCCGCAGCACGGCTGGTCTGCTGAGGGGGCACTGGAGGCATCCCTGAAAAAGGACTTGGTTTTTGTTTACAGGGTTTTTTCCTGCAGCGGGTCACTGTGTGAATGATGAGGGAGAGTGGGACTCCGGCGTTTTGGTGTGAAAAAGGCTGGTTTTTGGGCCTCTTGGCCATCCTGTCCAGCAGGACACGATGCAGGAGGGCACACATGGAACCAGGGATGCAGCACTAACCTCACAGCCCTTCTCCCAGACATGAAACTCATGGACACAGCCCTTATCTCTGATTTGGAGCATTCCAGAGCCAAGGGAGCTGTGCTGTGCCAGCAGTGAATCCCTTCCTATACAGAGATGCTTTTAGGGGACATCTCCCTTGAGCCCATCCCTTTGCCCTCTTCCCTAAACTTTGGATTTTATCCTCTGCACCCATCCCCAGACCCACCTGGGGCTGAACCAGCTGCATCCCAGGAGCTCCTCACATGGCCACTCTTGCAGGGGGGGAATTATTAACGACCCAAGGTGTAATTACATGTCTTAAGCCTTGCTCAGGCTCCGCTGACATCTTTCCAGAGGAGGGAGGAGGGGTTTCAGGGAGACACCTTGCTGTTTAATAAATAAAAGAAGAGCTTCATAAAGTGTCTGGCAAGCACATTCCTCACATAGAAATGTTACGGAATAACACGGGATGAATAATAGAAAAGGTTATTGAAAAATTCATAATTTCCAAGCGCCGGCGAAGGCCAGGCTTCCATGCCGTTTATTTGCCTGTAGAAAAGTGATTAAAATATATATTATTGTCCTGTCTATAGGAAAATGTATTATTAAGTGGATACTGGCATGACATTTGAAAAATCCATTTCATTCCATTTAGTGGCGGGCGGTGGGAGGGGAAGGGGGGGGTCTTTCTCCCGCTCTCGTGCAGGAAGGTTTTCAGGGCGTTCCAGTCAGGCCTTCAGAAAAAAAACAGCAGAAACATAAAGAGGGGGGAGGGTTTAATTACAGCCCCTTCTGCCTCCCAGCGGTGCCGTTCGCTCTCCGTTTTCACGCCTTTCTCCTTAAAAGTGAAATGAGACTCCTGCACCTTTATTTATTGCTTTAATTGCCGAGGAAGGGAAGCGAGGACGGGTGGGGGGTTGTGCTCAGGGTGGGGATTTGGGGGGTTTTCTCCGTGGGTGGAGGGTTCTGCCACGGTTTTGGATGCTTTTCAGAGGTCCTCATTCGGCGACAGTCGCCTGCTGTTGACATCAGGTCAACCTCAGTGGCCTGGAAGCAGAGAGACTGTCCTACCTCCAGGCAGTGCTGGTGACATCCAGATTGTCCCACTGGGCTCATGCCTCTTGTTCTTGGGTGCTCTGCAGCTGTGTTATAAACCTGAGCCCACGCACAGGCCATGCTTTCAGACCCGTCCTGAGCACTGGCTTGGGAAGTTGGAGGATTTGGAGGTATTTTTGGGATGCTGGGTGCATTTCTGGGGCTTGATCCCTCTCCTAATCCATGCGGGCAGCCCATTGGTGCAAAGAGGGGTGAGAAATCGTGCCAGGAAGTTTTCTGGACAAAATGCCAGAGTTTTGATCAATGTATCTGAAATAAGCTCCAAGTTATCCTCCGGGTCTTGTCTGCTTGGGTAAGTTGGTGAGTGTCTCCCTGCTCCCTGTGGAGAGTGGGTGCTTTGGGGATGAGTGGGATGCAGAGGTCACTGGGCAGACCAGGTCAAACCAGAGGGTGAACTTGTCTTGCATCCGTTGGATCCTGTCCCTACAGAACTCCATGTTAAAAACACATCTGATCGTTGATTGTCCAGCTGATCAGTTTGGGATACTTGGCTTTTTTTCTCCAAGAGCAGCTACATGAGGTGGCAATTTGGGGTTGGAAAGTCGTGCCATGAATAGCCAGAAGCATTTTCAATACCCACGGAATTCATCTGGGGACTAAAAGGCAAGAACTGTCCCCTCTGTTCCCTTCACGTCCGTGGGGATGTGTCATTCCACATTAGCCTGGATCCATCCTCCAGAAGAGAGGTGGCAGCTTTTCTCCCCCCCTCCAATGCCTTAGATCTTGAGCAGAGTCTATATTTGCTGCGTTAATGACTCGGAGCCAATCTCCAGCTCCTCTTCAGTTTTATTCATAGATCCCATCTGGGACTGTCGGAAATAGAAAGGCAAAACCTGCACAGAAGCCATGTGGCAGGAGAGGACATGAGGCAAGAGCTGCTTCTAAAAAGAAAACATGGGTTGGGATTGACTGAAATCTATTCCTCAATCTGGAAGGATTTGCCACGTTATCTTCAATTAAAACAATTTAAAAGACAGAGCCACTGCTTTTATGGTTTTAATGAAATGTTTTGATTTTGAGGGAGTGCTCAAAATTGAGCAGGGCCTTCAGCATCTCCAAAAAGCAGCTCCCCTCATGTCTAGAGATACCTCCATCCGTCCTTCCCTTGCATGGAAAGGCTCAGCCCCTGCCTCTCAAATTAGATAACTTAAAATACATAAAGCCAAGCATGTCTGAGATGCAGAGGTGTTCATTGTGTAAAGCTCTTTAAATCTGCATGGAAAATCAGGCAGGGAGGACAGGAATA
This sequence comes from Oxyruncus cristatus, assembly GCA_013399855.1. Taxonomy (NCBI): domain Eukaryota; kingdom Metazoa; phylum Chordata; class Aves; order Passeriformes; family Cotingidae; genus Oxyruncus; species Oxyruncus cristatus. Next base: position 1,045,892 of record VXAY01004698.1, on the reverse strand, counting down.
TAGAGATCTCGCTGCAAAGGAGAACTTAATGTACCCAGAAGCCGTTGATAGACTGTCTGATATCCGGAGTCACGGCCGGATGGGCAGCCTCTTCCTCTCCTGCCTGGAAAAGAGATCTCTGAGCAGGAATGGAGGCTTTGCCCAGGAAAAACGGCAATATTTGGCGATGGGGGGTGGGCTGCAGCTCGGTGTTCCCCTTGGAATTGTGAGGGATTAGGGGGGAAGGAGTGCGGGCAGGAGGAGGGGTGCCGGCGTGGCAGTGGCAGCTCCATGGTCAGCATGGAAAGGGACTGGCCACAACTTTTGCAATCAGCAATCTCTCCTTGCTTATTTATTTTTCCTTTCTCCCCC
>VXAY01004698.1:998895-1041591 GCA_013399855.1 Oxyruncus cristatus | reverse complement strand
AAAAAAAAAAAAAAAAAAAAAGTGTGTTTTGAGCATTTTGCTTGAATCCACGTGGGATTTTCCGGTCACCCCGTTGTTCGAGGGCTTGTAATAGTTTCTTGCTTGTGAGGTTTGGGGGGAAGCAGGGACATATTTGCAAATCCCGAGGGGTTTTGTGGGTGTCTGAACACAGGAGGTGTGGGGTGGGAGCTGTTTGCCACTCCTCTGGTTTTAAAAAGTTAGTGGGAGTGAGGTTTTATTAGGCCCGAGAAGGTGGACGAATGCAGCTTCCCTTCGTCAGAGCTCGGTCAGATCCGGATTTTCAGCAAAAAAGCTGCTTTCTCCACCTGCCTGAGCTGCTCTAATGAAAGATATCACCTCTCCACACAGTCCTTGTGCTTCCTCGCCGCGGTGGTGGGAGGGCTGTTAGAATCACCAGAAAAACGGGGAGTCATTGGAATGCAGCATCTCCAGAACAGCAGGGACAGGAGGAGCAATCCGGAGCCGCAGGGCTGGTGCTCGGGAATCACACGGCACAGGGAAAGCCAGTTTGCTGCCCAAGTGCCTCAGTCTCCCCACCAGCAGGGAAATGTCCTTCCTGGTGAGATCACTGCCCTCGGAGCAACCTGGTCTGGTGGAAGGTGGCAGTGGAAGGTGGAACGAGATGAGCTCTTTAACCCAAACCATTCCATGATCCTGTGATTATATACGCATATGGAAAATGCCACGGGAGGCACAGATTGCTGTTGTGTCAGTGATGCTGAAAACAGACATGACTTTAAATCAAGATAACACTTGCTCACTGAGGAACAGGCAGGAGCACGAGGGGCTGGCTTGGGATTGGTTTGCCTTTTCCAGCCGGGATAGCTCTGCAGTTGAGGGACTGCTTCCCGCGACTGGAGCCGCTCATTCCCTGGCTTTGCTGAGGCAGGAGGGTGCTGTGCTGAACTGGCAGCTCTTGGAGACAGGGGCTCTCTCTCATCTCTCACTCAGCACCACAATTAATACACCCTAACGACGTGTCAGGCGGCGCGGGGATGCGAGCGCGACGGCGGCGTTTCCCTGCGGATCCCGCCGGCTGGAATCCGATGAATAATCATGCCCGTCCTCCTCTCCCCACGCGGAAATATTCCAATAAATAAATAAAAGAAATGACATCTTTTCATTTCATTAGATTTCTTTTTTTTTTTTTTTCTTTTCTTTTTTTCTTATTTTCCCCCTCCCTCTCTGTGTTTCATCAAAGCTCTCCCTCTGGTGAGCAATTTCCAGGCAGCGTGGCAGGAGCAGCTCGGAGGAGAGAGGAACTGCTGTAGCTGATGTGTTTTTCATCAGCTCATTGTCCCATTTTCTGGGATGAAGGGGACTGGCATTGCCCTCCCCGTACTGGTTTCTGCTTGGCATCATCCAGCCGCCCACCACATTCCCCTGGAGCTGGTACCCACAGGGTTCTGCCCGGGAAACGGGAAAGGGGAAAGCCATGAGTGGTCAGGAGGGGCTTGATTTGATTAATCTGGTGTTAAAATTGGGGCCGGGGAGTGGATATCAATGCAGGTCTGGCTGCAGAAGGAGCCGAGGAGGGCTGTGTGTGTGTGTGTGTGTGCCCAGTGGCAACGCCACGGACATTCCACAGGGCTGTGGAATCAGGATTAATGGCTCCAGCATCCTTCAAGCAAACTGTATCTCAGAGCGCTTTGTGGAGTTAAATGACACAGGACGGCGGGTAATATATGGTGCAAAGCGGTGGGAAACAGCAGCACAAAGATATGGCAGGGGGAATAAATTAAAGCCTTCCGTCAGAAAGCCAATAACGGGGAAAGGGGAGTGGAGAGGTGGAAACAAGGGACAGGATATTTATCTGCAGCTGAGGTATGAAAGCAGCGGAGAATCAATGACTAGAACATACAGCACTTGGTGCGTAGCACCAACATACACACAGCCCTGGCCAGATTTGGGGGGGGGCTGGGGGTGCCCAGTTCCTTCAGCCAGTGTTGAAAGGGATGCACCGTGTGCCTGGCTCGTGGCACGGGCTCCTGTGCTGAGGTTTTCCCCGTGGCAGGTGGATTTTGGTTTGGTTTTTTTCAGAGCTTCGAAATGGGTCTCCTTGAACTGTCTCAAGCTGGGTCCAGCTTTCCACGTCTTCAAGGCCAGTCTTTCCTGGTCTCATCCAGCTGCTGCTGTGAACCTCATGGAGAAAACTGGATTTAGCCTCGCTCCATGCCCAAACCTCCTGAAGGAGGGAAATCTCATACGTCAAGCTGGGAATGGGATGTTAAACGGGAATTTTTACACCACAAGTGAGATAGCAGCATAGTTGCATTGACTCCTTGGAGCCTGATCCACTTGGGAAGGCAAGGAATGAGCCCTCCCTCCCCTGCAAGGATGTTGTCAGGTTTCATTTATGATTTATCCAAGGTCATGTAGTGGAATGGGACAATGCAGCATCTTTTCCAAGCCTGTTTTTATCGAGGAGGGACGAGAGGCAGAGGAAGGGGGGTGAGGTGAGGGGAAGAAGATCCCTCGTGTGCCTTGTTTGACAAGTTTGCAAACCAGGGAGGGGGTTTTCAGGCGTCCTCACGTCCCCGGCTGTGCCAGGGAACGCGTCTCGTGCTCCCTGGCTCCCCTCACGCCCTCTGATAAGGTAATGAGATGCAAGTCTTTGGTGTGTTTGACAAGCTGGTGTCCTACAGCGCGGGAGCCGGGAGTGCTCAGAGGCTGGGAGAGGAGATTAATTAATGCTAAAAGACACAGTTTGATGTGGCAATGAAATTTCGATTATAATAATCTCTAATTATCTTGTAGCACAAGTGCCTCGGCTCTCCCAGGTGTCTTCCCCAGTTTGAAATTGTTACTTGTCAGCATCAAAGGGAGAGAGGAGCTGGTGCAGGGCGTGCACGTGTGGTCCCTTGGGATGGGGAGCCCAGCTTCAGCCAGGGACATCCCTCAGTGGGAATGTCTGTCTGCTCCCATGGGACCCATCAGTGCCTGCTGTCCCGAATCAGGGCAGAACAGGCCATTTTTGGGGTCTTCAGTGCACTTTCCGTAGGATGTAGGACCACAGATGTTTTGTGGCACTTCCACTTTGCCTTTCCAAAGTGTATCAATCAACCACCTGGTCCTTCATGCCCTTTTTTTTTGTTTGTTTGTTTTTGGTTTTGATTTTGTTTTTTCCTTTTTCCCCGATAGTTTTTACTCAAAATCAGCTCATTCCCAGGGACAACTTTGGTCTTGAAGAAATGACACTTCACCCGCGAAAGGCATTTCCTTCAGCTGCTTTATTGCCTCTCCTCCGGGCTGAGCGAGCTTTAAAATCATCCTCCTGCTCTCCCATCAGCCTGAGCCCTTCTATTCCCAACATCTTCAGCTGTGACCTGTCCCTTCCCAGAGGGATCCCATGACCTTTTGAGAGGTCCCAGCCAGTGGGGCTGGACAGCCACGCTCCGTGCGCTGAATAGCAGATGGACACACTGGCATCTCTGGGAGCAGGAATAATTGGCTGCTCTGCTCCTGAGGGCTGTAAGGGGGGGCACCTGTGCTGCTCTGGATCATCTTTATCTACTTTAAACAGTCTCTGGAGAGGAAACATGTTGGGTTTGAGGTCGCTGCCCCCGGGGCGTGCTCACCATACAGAGGCACAGTTCCTCTGGTGCTTCTTGGGGCTGCAGGCAGGAGACCTCCTTTAACCACCCCCAACCTCCCCCGGCCCTACAAATCCTGGGAGCCTTCTCTCCTTCCCAGGAGCTGCAGCAGGAGAGGGGAAGATGGGGGTGCATCGCTGAGCCCAGGGTGGGAAGGGGTCCAGTGTGTTGCTGGCTGTGACCTGTGACCTGTCGTCGTTGTATGATGCAAAAGCGTGGGGAAAAAACCAGCTTTGCCGAAGCCTTTCCTATTCTTTCATCCTTGTGGTTTTGATGGAAACCTTCCCTTCAGCCCCTCACTGCCCTCCCACGCAGCTCCAACCCCCTCCCAGCTGCAAACAGCATCCTGCATCCCTGCAACCCTGCATCCTTGCCCTTCAACACCTCTGGAGAGGGAGGAAAAGCAACACAAACCACAAAAAAAAACACCCCACTGAAAAACCATCCCCAGGTGTGTTGTTTGGAGTCACAGATCTGTTTGCAAATGAGCTTGGGGGCTCGCTGGGTACAAAAAGGGCACGCTCGGTGAATCCCATTTCACTTCCCCAGTGAGCTGAAAAACTCATGGATAATGGGTTATGAGTTGTAGATCTGTTTGATTGCATTGTTGCAAAGTGGGAATTGTTTTGCAACATAGATTCTTAATCACTGAGGCATCTGTGATTGAATGCGTCGAAAATTGGTTGAAATTGGAAGTTAACTATACTGCAGACAGCTTATTCTTGTGTATAATTGAAAATAAATTCTAATACTCTTCTTGGAAAGGGCTGCCAGGAGGAAATTTCCAGCCTTGTCCTCTCCTCAGCCCCCTCCTCTGAATCCACAAATCCTCTCTGCTCTCCTCTGAGCCCTTTTCCTCTCCATCCTGTAGAGCTGGGGGAGAAAAGCCAATCTCTGCACGTCGCTCTCCGCATCATCAGCTGCAAAATAGAGAACTTGCAAATAGTTCCTGGGGATGGGAGAGGTGGAAGGAATTAGAGGATCAAGACACTGGCATATGGGTCTCGTTCTCCAAATAGTTTCATCCCTGGAGTGTTTCACAGCGTTCACAGAATCATGGAATTGGAAGGGACCTTAAAGCTCACCTCGTTCCAACCCCCTGCCATGGGCAGTGACACCTTCCACTATCCCAGGCTGCTCCAAACCTTTCCCATCCTGTCCAAGGGGACACTTGCAGGGATGGGGCAGCCCCTGCCTCTCTGGGCAACAAGACAGCCCTTCTCTCATGGGAGGGTTAGTGGTGGAGGGGAGGTCACCTGCAGCTCCTCGTTGCTCTCTTCTAATTCAGCACCCAAGGGATGCCCCATGGAATTGAAAATTAACCAAATTGAGCCTGATGCAGGTGAGTTTTATATCCATAATAAAATTTTAGTGGGGACGCGACCGCCCCGTGAGACCTGCTGCCCCAAGGCATTACAGAGGCTGAGAGTTCAGCAGACCTCGGGAAGAATTAACTGCTCCAGGGAATCACGTCACCTGGCACGGTACGATGCAGGGTAGAAACCCTTGGCAAGGTGGTTCCTGCTGTTCCCAAGGGATAGCAAAGGGTAATCCAGGCCTCAGTGCACCATAAGGTCTTTTGGGAGGAGATTAGACCTGTCCTATCCCAATTCTCAGTGACTCCTCCATCCTCAGCCCACCAGAGCACATCCTGGGGACTGCAATACAACCCCTTGCAATAGAACCCCGTGTGCCCCCCAGCCCCTTCCACGGCTCCTCCCGCTCGGGGAGGTTGTGGGTTAGGGATGATGATGCACACAAAAGGTCCTGCCTCGCCGTTTTATGAAGCCCAGAGGTGAAAATCAAATGGTTCCCTGTGTCTTCCAAGCTTTTGGGAGTCTGCTGGGGGTTATTCTTCGTGGGATGAGAGGTCAGTTCTGCCTGACAAAGCGAAGGGACTTTGGTGGGTGTTTTTTTTCCTTGCACTGATCTCGAGCTATTTTTGTTCCTTTTTCTATCCTCGTGATGGGACAAGGCAGTCAATAGGGTGCTTTCATGGCCTCCTTTCGGAGAGGGCTTTGGAGCAATTGAAGAGATGGGTTATTATTAAGTCCTCATCATGCTAAAGGCGCTTTGAATTCGATTCCACACCTGGACCAGCTCACAATCCAAGCCTGGCCCACCAAAGACGAGAGGGCAGGGCAGTACCCCGGGATGGGGAACAAAGAAATGAAAGGGCTTTTTTTGTGTGTGTGTATCGACTCACCTTTGGTTGCTTGGGAAAAGCAGGTTGGAGTTTTCTGTGCTTCCCAGAAAACTTTTGGGCAATGCTGGTTCCTTTTGGAAGAGGACCATGGCTTTTACAGGGGATAACTGCTGTTTAAAGCTGGGTTTATTACTCAAAATTATCATCCAAATTTGGTGTTTGACACCTTTTGGGACAGGACCAGCAAGGAAATAAGACAAGCAACGACCAAAACTCAACCTGAGCTTGGCAACGTCTTTGCTTGCATTAGAAAAGTTGCACAGAGTCAATTTTAAATCAATTTATTTAAAACGGTGCAAACTCCTAATACAGACAGAACTAGCTTAACCTTTGCTTAAATTGATTTTGCTTGCAACAGTAAATTACCGAGTGAGACTGAAGTGATTTAATGGAGGGTTAAGCCTGTTTAAGTGTGTCCATTTTCGGGGGTTTCATTGGTTTGGAGAGGGAGGGTGGCCCAGTCATTGGGAGACCTCAGGAAACCTGATTTTCCTTTCTTTCTCTGCCACAGATGTTGTCAAATTCCCCTCTCTGGGGCTCAGTTTCCTACGTGGGATGGGGGATTACAGTTTTTTTCCTGTTTTGTAGGAGCATTGTTGTGGTGAGAAGCACCTTGGGGGGTGTCTGTCCTGAAAAAAAAAAATAGCTGCTACTTCACTAACTCAAAATAATGGTAAAGTGGCTGCTAACACTTCTAATTTAATTAGTAAAGCTAAACCAGGGCCACCTTTTGGGTTGCAGGATGGAAAAATCGACGTTGTTAAAGGTCTAAATCCCAACCCTGCGCTGCCTGTGTTTGTCTTCCATCCATCCACCTCTGGATCTGAGGATGCCTCGGAGCATCTCCTCCAGGGTGGAGAGGGCTGCACACTCCTCAGTCCTCCGTCACTTTTGTTGTGACATTTGTTTTTTAGGGCTTGTTTGAAGAGGTGGAGGGAGCTGCTGGGGATGTCTCAGCTTAGGCCAGCTCTGCCAGAGCTCACCAAGGCTGAGTTTAAGCTTAAGGTGGTGTTTCTGTAATGCTGGAGCAGCTCAAACCCGGATCTTTGGACCTGGAGCAGCCTCAGTCCACTTGTACAACTGTTTTCCAGTGGATAGTAAATGTGGCTTGCCTGGGAGTGATGTGATTTGAATTAATCAAAATGCTCAACTGCAGGAGGAGGAAAAAAATCAGGTCCAGATTGATGGAAGCAATGGAGTGGTGATAACTGTGTTTTAATCCAGTGGCTGAGGACTTGGAGCAGCCACCTGGGAATCAATCCTTCTTTTTTTTTTTTTATGTTGTTTTTCTGGGGAATTTGAACCCTCAGCTCACTGGGAAGCGCTGAAGGATGTTGGCAAATGGGAGGTGCTGGGCTGGCCTCCTGCTCGGAGCTCTCTGCTTTGTGTACCAATAGGTATTTATTAATTAGGAATCCGAGTGGCTCCCTCGTTCAGGGGTTAGGAGACTCGCTAGGGAAGCTCTGGTCCCTATTCTCATTAAGGTTTAATTATACAAAGTAAAATATCATCAACAGGAGGGAGCAAGTCCCCCTGAATGCTGGATGAGGGGGTGGCTGGCAATACGCCGGCACGCGGGAGATGGACGTGGCTTCGAGTCCCTGTGGATGGGGGAAGATGAATGGCTCCCATGTGGGGCAGAGGGGCTTGGGGCCTTTTCCCTTCTCCCCGTTGAAGAGCTGTGGTGCCAATTTGGGGTGCCCACCCCGCAGTGGTGGTGGGCGCAGGACAGTGCTGCAGCCAGGTATCGCTGTGGGATGGATGATTGGCAAACAATCCGAGGCTGCTGTTAACTCAAATATCCATCTGTGTGCATCCCAGGAGCCCATAAATTCAAGGGATAATTAGTAGCTGCCACACAGAAAGCAGCGGGGCACTAACCATCTTCACTCGGGGTTCGGAGCATCCTGTGCCCGGGCAGTGGAGGGCTGGGGAGGGAGGGTGAGTCTCTTCCTTCCCCTTGGACCCACATCTGTCATCCCAGGGGATGGCAGGACTCAGGGAATGGTGTGGGCATGGATGGCTTCGTTCTGAATGGGAGAAATGCTGCTTAGGGAGTGAAAGCACCTCGCTGAGGAGTCACCCCGAGCAACTTTTGTCTGTGCTTCCTCTCCGGGTCTTTTCCCACCACAGGCGTCTTGATCCTGGTTTTTACCATGCGGAAACTGAGGCAAGGTGCTAAGCAGAGGTTTTACTGCCGAGATAAGGACCAGTTTCCTGCTTTTCCTGCTGCTCCCGTCACCAGGGTGCAGGTTTCATTCCCAGAGTGGCTGTGGCAGCTGGACATCGGGCCGGGAGGAGCCAGGCGTTAATGAGTTCACGTTTTGGAAGTGCTCTCGACTCCTCAGGTGAAAGTTGCTCTCCAGGAGAAGTGCAAAGAGCGCTGATTTGCATTCTTATTGCAGGCAATATCCATAGGGAGAGAATGTCAGAACAGCTGTTATGTCAAATTACCTTCCTCCAGTAACAGGGGATTTTATCTGTCATCTCGTGGAGGGCAGAGGCACTTGCACCCCTTGGGGGAAGGCTGGTTCTGCATATTTTTTGCATCTGGTGCTTTGTGGAATGATTTAGCGGAGCCCAGCGCGTAGCGGGGTGAGGGATGGAGGAGAGATGGAGCAGAGCAAAGGGGATAGGGCAAGAGCTGGGATCAACTCAGGCGCTCCTTTTTCCCATCTCTTCCCCGGGATGATGCCCAGCTCCTTCCCCATCCTGGCCCGCGGCAGCATCTCGGTGTGTCCTGCGTCGTGAAGCTTTTATTGCAGCCTTTCCGTGTAATCACTTCTTAATTAACTCAAGCGATGGCTTTATTTCTTGGAGCTCATTTCCAAAGGCTTCATTTTTATTTCTATGCAGAATTAATATTTTACGTTTTCCTCCTCGGAAGAAGCGCCTGCATCCCCCCGACGGGGGGAGAGGAGGGAGCTGAGCCAGCACAGCTCCTCGCTCCGAAAGGTTTCTGCTGCCGTCTGTGTTTTCCCAAGCAGCCATCAAGTTCCAGTGATCATTTGCAGGGAGGAAAAAATAAAAATAAAACCGCGTGTGGATCGGGATCGTTAAAAGGCTCCGTCTGGATGGTGCTAAGGAGGGGCGATGGCAGCAGGACTTGGCCCAGCCTGGCCCCAGCTGTCCCCGTCGCAGCCAGGGAACACACACACCCGGAATATTTTTTACGTTTAAGCAGGATTTGGGGGCTTGCAAGAGCCTCCAAATGTCCTTTGTACCTCTTGGCCGCGCAGTGAAGCCCTGCAGCAGGGAAATGCCGGGCGTGGGGTCGGTGCATCCAGACTCTGCATGTGGAGGGCTGGATTTGGGCAGGGATTGCCCTTCGGTTTTGTGCTCCTGCGGGCTCTGATCCAGGGCAGGGCTGCTGGTGCTCCCCCTCCCCTCCTTATCCAGGCAGGAGACCCCCAGGCAGCCCTGCCCTCCCACAAAACCAGTTCAGGCTCAGCTCAGGCTGGTTCTGTGCATGGGGATCCCCTCCTCAAGCTCCAAGCCAACAGTGGATTTCATCCCCAACAACTCATCGTGCCTCAGTTTCCCCTTCCACAAAGTCGTGCCGGTGCCTTTTTCTTGAGGTGCTTTGAAACCTGTTGATGTCCTGAGGAGAGCGAGGTGCCTGTGCTGCTGCCCACGAGGTTGGCTCCAGCCTGGCCCTGCCTTTTGCTCAGGGCAGCTCAGAGCAGGTCCAGGCCCAGCTGTGTCTGACGGGATGTGCCCCTTCCCCAGCCGCTAATCCCGAGTGTGCTCAGTCCAGCCCTAAGCTGCTCAGGGGCTTTAGGCTTCTAAATAAGCTTCACATGGGACAGGGCACTCCAGGGAGAGGGCCACGAGTAGAGCTGGGTGTCCCCAGCCAGGTGAGCCAGGGAGCCCCGAAATAGCCCCGGGCTGGGTCAGACGGGCTGGATGTCCCCAGCCTCTTTTTAAGCACTTTGGGATTAAATTTCATCCCCCAAATCCCAGCCTGGAATCTCTGACTCACTCCTGCAAGGGCCGGGACATGCAGGCTCTGCTCCTCACGCCCTGACAGGCATCGCTGCTGGTGGCACCCCAGGGCTGTGTTTGTGCCCTGCACCCCAGGGTGACACAGTGTTAAACGTTCTGTGCCACAGCACATCTAATTGTAAGGCTGGCTCCCACTGATGAGCTTTGATACATAATTCCTTTGCTGTGCTGTCACTGCCATGCTCCAAACAGAAAGAGTCTGGAGCGAGTTAAGCCCTGGAAGTGAGGCAGAGGGACGCTGGGAGAGATATTAAATCTCTGTAGCCTTTCAGAGGCTCCATAATTCATAATCCTGAAACGCACAGGCTGATAATTGCCCTAATCACTGGAGAAACATGGCCAAAATGTACTGAAATAAGCCATAAAACTCATTACAAGATAACAAGATTCTATCTATTCTCGGAGGTCGCGTTAAAGCCTCGGCAGGTCAGGGAGTTAATCACCTCCTCCAGCAGGAGCGATGCCGATAAGTGGCGGCCCACAGCCTGTCTCTGGATCCCGGGATACCCACCCTGCCTCCCAGAGGGATGGGACGGGGATGGGGTGCAAAGGGGTTGAGGAAGATGGTGTGTGGTCACTGGTGTTCAGCTCAGCTGGGAAGAGGAGACAGGACTGGGGGGGGGATGAGTTTTCCTTTCTCATCAGAGACGTGACACTTCCCACACTGTCTGCCACAGCCCAACACTCCTGTGTCCTGAAATCCGAGAATCCTGGAATCCTACAATCCCAGAACGGTTTGGGTTGGGAAGGACCTTAAAGACCATCCCGTCCCACCCCCTGCTGTGGGCAGGGACACCTCCCACCAGCCCAGGCTGCTCCAAGCCCTGTCCAACCCGGCCTTGGACACTTCCAGGGATGGAAGGAGTCACCTTGCATTTTCTGCTTCTCTGAACAAACAACCCAGCCTTGGTAAAACACACTTTCAGGGAGGGATTCCTCTACACCATTTTTTGCAGGGTGTGCTGCTGTGTGCCCTGCTTTTCAGGGATTGGTAATTTGGATGCTTTCTTGCCCTCCATCCCTCCTGCTGCTCAACCCCAGCTCTGTGCTGTGCCTTATCTTGGGGTGGGGGGGAGCTTTAAATGATCCCTGGTTGGGCTCACCCATTTTGGTTTCTGTTTTGGACGTTCTGGAGATGTCCCTGCTAGGGATCTGTGTGACAGGAGCCCTCAGAGGGGCAGTGGAAGTGGCTGCAGGTGCTCCCCCATCACGGAGTAGCCACGCTCTGGCCCCTCCGGCAGCCGCCTCCCCGCTGGATTTGTGGTGATGGATACTGGGCACGCAGCTAATCCATAATCCTTGCTAAATGCTGCTGATGAGTCAGTGCTCATTTAACATGAAATAGCCCTCCTGTGAAATCCATCTCCTCGGATTTAGCACAGCTACTTGTTGACTAAATATTAATTGGTTATTGAAAGTGTCGGCGAGGGGGAAGAAATTATAAGTGTCCCCAGGGCTGTGGGTGGTTCTGTCTCCCATGGACGTGCCTTTTCCTGGCCCCTGTACACAGGGGATCCTCCCTCCTTCAGTGCCTGAGCCCTCCTTGCCCAAATTTATTGTCCTCCTTTTATTTACCACCCTTGGCCTCCAAGAAACTGCAGAGGAAGGAACCAAGGTCCCTGTCCTGATAGTAGCTACACCTTGGCACATCCCTCCTTCTCTGACTTAATCCTGCTGCCTTTTTGCCCTCCTTTTCTCATGGATTTTTTTTAAAAATGATTAGCTTTTTCCCCTCTCTCCTGCCTCAGGGGTTAAAATGCAACAAGAGGCACCAAGGACAAGGGTTGATACATGTGATACTGGGGAGCAAGTGGGGCTGGGAGGAGGGACAGAGGTTTTGGGATAGTCAGGTGTCCTCTGGTGTCTTCCAAATCCTGCTGGGGCTGCTGGAGGGAAGTTGTGAGGAACCAGGAGAGCTGTGCCTTCCCCTCCATCACTCTGGAATTGCAGGACATGTGGGAGATTGCCAAGCCTAGAAGGGGACAAGAACCAGAACATCTCCTGTGCTGATGGAATGGGGGATGGGGGGTGTCAAAGGGGGACCCTAGACCCTGGATTTATTTACAGATGTTGGAAAAGGAGATTGTTGCTTGAAGATCAGCAACAATACTCCCTAAGGGATGCAGCATCCCTCTGTGTTGCTGCTTGGGAAGGATCCATTACCTTTGCTGTGGCTGGAATGAGGTGTTTTAGGCAAAGAACTGGAAGAAATGTGTGTATCCAGTTGTCCACGGGAGGGTGGTCAGTGGCTCTGCCCTTGGCGCGGGTCTGGGCAGCCCCTCCACAGCATCCCAGGGTCATTTGGAGCGATTTTGTCGTGGACAAGCTGCAGGGCAGGATTTTAACCAGGAAAGTCGTGTCAGATGGAAAAACACATCAGGTTTCTTTGGTACAAAATGAATAAAAGGAAAGTTTTTTGTGCGCTCGCCATGGACCTGTGTCCCGCTGGGTGACAGGAGCAACACTTAAAAGCTGTCATGGGTTTTTCTGTCCCTGAATCCTCCCTCCTGTTCCATGAGGGATGGCAGGGAGCCCCGTGGGTCCTGCAAATGAAGATCCCCACGGATGCAGAACATGTTGTGTTGCCCAGTGTGAAAAATCAATAAATATGCTGGCTGCAAAAAAAAAAAAAACAAAAAAAAAAAAAAAAAAAAACCAAACCAAAAAAAAAAAAAAAAAAGAAAAAAAAAAAAAAAAAAAAAAAAAAAAAAAACAACCCCCCACCCAAAACACAAAAAACAAAGAANNAAAAAAAAAAAAAAATAATAATAATAAAAAAAAACCCCAACCCAAAAACCACAATAAACAGGAAAACTTACTACAAAGCAGGGAGAGAGGGAGAGCAAGAGCTCCTCTCAAAGGAATAGTTGTTGGAGAGGGAGATCTTAGGAAGCTGATAATAAAGCAAAGCACTTTGCTGGGGAAGTGGAGCAGGATCAGAGTGGGGACACTGTGGGCACCCGGTGGGAGGACACATTCCTGCTGAAAAGGTTTTTACTCTCATCCTGGTTTTTTTCCAGAGGGTTTTTCCTCACATTCCCACTCCAGCTTTGCAGTGGTGAGTGGAGTGGGTCAGTGGAAAGGGGCTGTGGTCCCTTCCCTCATTGCTGGAGCATCCCAGTGCCCAGCCTGGGGGATGTTGGGCACCTTCCCGGCGTCGGTGGGACTCTGTCCCCATCTAGCGATGGCTGTGCCATGCCTGGCACTGCTGCAGCCTCTCAGATTTTGCTTGGTTGTGATGGGAAGAAGCTGAACTTGACCCCTGCCTTGACCTCCCTGCCCCAAACCCTCTCCAGGCAGTGGGAGAGAGGAGAGGGAAACCCCCCCCCCAGCCACTTCTGCTCCTAAAGCTCCAAGTGAGGAGACCCCAAGGAGTTGAAGGGGAATAGGAGCAGCCAGGCTGTCACCACTGCTGATTTTAGGATGAACAGGAAACCAGAAATTCATTGGAGAGGGGTTCATTTGCCAGCTCTGGGCTGGGGGTGGAGAGCACTGGGGTTGTGGAGCGTCTTCCGAGCGAGGAACAACCTCAGGTCCTTGCAGGTCAGAAAAGGGGGTTTATGTCTCATATCCCCTCCAAAGAGGGGTGTGGGGCCAGCAGGCAGGGTTGGGGTGTTGGGAGTTCGTGGATCCATCAAGGGGAGGAGGAGGAGCAGGGTGGGGATGGAGCACTGGCAGCCAACTGTGACATTGCAGGCGCAGGGATGGAGGTGATGGAACGCTCGGAGCCTCCCGGCAGGAACACGGAATGTTGGGCCGTCTCAGTCTGGTGCTTTGCAATAAAACCCCGTCGCCCATCACAAGGGCAATGGGGTGGGTCAGTCTGAAGCCAGGAGGATTTCTGTGCTGTGCTGCTCTCGGTACCAGCCGAGAACTTGCAGATCTCCCACAGTCCTGCAATTCCAGAGTGATGGGGGGAAGGCACAGCTCTCCTGGTTCCTCACAGCTTCCCTCCAGCAGCCGCAGCCCCAGCAGGATTTGGAAGACACCAGAGGACACCTGACTATCCCAAAACCCCTGTCCCTCCTCCCAGCCCCTCCTGCTCCCCAATACCACATGTATCAATCCTTGTCCTTGGTGCCTCTTGTTGCGTTTTAACCCCCGAGGCAGGAGAGAGGGAAAAAACCTAATCATTTTTAAAAAAATCCATAAGAAAGGAAGGGAAAAGGAAGGAGGAATAACTCAGAGAAGGAGGGATGGAGCGTTGCAGAGACCAGGATACAGCAGGACATGCTCTCCTCCCTCCAGAGCATCCGTGCTGCTGCATTCAGACTGTCCCTGTCACCACTGCCACATCCCAGCATATGGGAGAGGCATATGGATGGATGCAGGGGTCCTACAGCTGCTCCACCCGCTCCTGGTGGGAATTATCACGATGCTCAGCATGAATGAATAACCCCCACCTCTTAAATACACCCTCAGTTTTCCCCTTCAGGCAGCACACGGGGCCACAGACACTTTGCAGAGGGATCAGGAGGGATGAGACCAAATTTCTCTCCTTCCCACTGGGAGCAGGTGGGGCTGTACATTCCCACAGGTTTGAGGTGTTCAGCACAGAGCTCAAATGTGTGCTGTAAAGGTGGGCAGGCGGGTGGATGGGGGGTAATTAAACTGCTTTTTAATAATAAATACCTCTTCTTGGCCTGCAGCTTTCCTCAGGGGTAGGGCCTGTCAGGCTGCAGGTAGCACTGGAAAAGGTGGGGTTAGGAGAATTTGGCTGAAATCATTCAGGAATGAGCTGTAGAAAGCCCTTGTTGGAGTCCTGAGCTGCAGGAGGAGCAGAAAAGCTTCCAGGGCTCCCCTTGTGCTTGGATTCCCCATCCCTTAAATGGGATGTGCAAAGATGAGCCCACCCAAGCGCTCAGCTTAGGAACATTTGAGATGAATTCCTCCATGGAACAGGTTGCCCAGAGAAGCTGTGGCTACCCCTGGATCCCTGGAGGTGTCCAAGGCCAGGTTGGACAGGGCTTGGAGGAACCTGGGCTAGTGGAAGGTGTCCCTGCCCACGGCAGGGGGTGGAACAAGGCGGGCCTTGAGGTCCCTTCCCACCCAAACCATTCTGGGATTCTCTGATTTCACCTCCTTTATCTGTCATTTTGCTTTTCTCCAGCTCTTCCCCTCTCCCCCTCCGCAGGGAAGCAGCCGTGTGCACACGTGTGGCACTGCCTCAGCAGGGAGCCAGAGGAAAAAAAAGCCACACCAGAGGGAAAACTGGACTCAAGGAAACCTTTGAAAGTAGAGAGAGTCCTTTAAAAGAGTTGGGGGGGAAAAAAAAGAGGAAGGGAAGTGGGAGGAAAATATCTTTCAATTTTTGCCATTTCAAAGCTCTAAGCTGACCTGATTTCAAAGAATACGAGTGTAATACTTTCCCTCTTTCTTCTCTCCTTTTTTTTTTTTTCCCCCCTAATAGGGAAGTGACATTTTGTTCTACTTATCCTCAAGGCAAAGTTGGATTATTTTTTTTTCTGAAGAATGTGTGTGTGTGTGTGTGTGGGGGGGGGATAAGACGTGCAGTGAGGGAGCCACAAAGGCACAGCAGCCGGTGGTACCGGCACAGAGGGATCCCAAAGCTGTCCAGGTACGTGACTCCAGGTGGGGCTGCCACCGCTCCAGGGAACGGGGTCCCAACCGTGAACCTGCCCTTGGGGGACACCAAGCCATCCCAAAATCCCCCACTGTGTCCGGTTTTGAGAAAATCCTGGGGGAAATCTTCCGGAGGGGCTTTCCCGGCAGCCGTCGGGAAGCGACGGGAGAGGCTGGTGGGCAGGACAAGCACGTGCCAGGGGGGCAGGATCGTGGGCGTGGGATCCGATCCATGGTTTTGGGTGCTTCCAGGGGTTTTTGGGTGGGCTGGATGTGCTAAGGATCAAGGGTAGGGATGTGGTGGCTCGCTGGCATTTGTTCAGCCTTTTATTAATGATGTTGGGTGATGTTTTGGTGCTTTGGCGCAGGGGAAAGGCACGATGGATCTGGAAATACACCCAGTCAGCACATGGAAATACTGTCTTAGCTCCTGGAATATGTGCTGCAGTGGCACTGGACATCTCCTTGTGCATCCCTCTCACCCCTAAAAGCTCTCAGTTATGGCATCCACCTTGCTCTTGTGTTTCTGGGCTGTTGCATGTGGGAAGCACATCGTGAATCTCTGGGATAATTTATTGGGAGCTGTTTTTGCTGATGGTCTGCAGCAGAAATGAGGTAATTTCTTGGGGGCCTTTCCAGGCTGATCTTCCCTGAGTGTGCTGACTTCTCCTGAAAATTTGGCCTGGCAAGACAAACCTGCATTACAACAGCAAATGCCCTGGGCTCCATCCAGGGGAAGAGTTATTGTGTCCTGCCCCGTTTGGCCCAGCAGGGATGGGATGTCTCTACAGCCACGGGAAGGGAGCAGGACACGGGAAGGGAGCAGGACACAGCATTGCCAAGCGGGAACGCGGCTGCAGGGCTGAGCTGGGGAGCCTGGAAGGGGCAAGAACGCCTGCAAAGAGCAGCAGAAATCCCTTCCTGAGCAAACAGCAGCACATCCTTTCTCCCAACATCCCCGTGGAGCCTGCAGGAGTGAGGAGCAGTGTGTCGTGACCCTTGTTGTCGGCTTGCTCTTTATTTTTCACCTCCTGTTCTGCTCCTCATAATCCTCATTGACCACTGGGTCACAGTCCCACCCTCCCTGCTCGGCTGAGCCGATGCTCCCAGGGTTATCCCAAAGCTTGGCTCTGGCTGAGCTGGGGAAACACGTGGAAATCTGCTTTTTTTGACTCAAAGGGAAGGCAGAGCTGGGAAAAGAGGCTGCATGAGAATAAATATGGGCCATGGAGATCACCGGCCTATATGGAGTTGTTTTTTCCATGAAATCCTACCCCAGGTTTGCATGGATGTGCAGCTCCCTGGGACTCTCCAAGATCGCTGTTGTTCACTGGCGGGGGGGAAATGTTTTTTAAGCCATATCCTTGTTTCTCATCTCCTTATTACCAAAAAGGAAGTGTCCAACCCTTTTCCAAGTGTGTTTTGCTGCTCCATTGTGGGGCTTTTAGGAGGAGCAGGGATGGAGACATAGGGAAGAGACAAGGAGCTGAAGCACGTTCCTGCAAACACTTAATTAGTTGTGTTAAAAACATAAAATGAACCGTTTCGTGGGGGGGAGCTGGGAGGAAAAGAAAGGTTTGAAAGAAGTCAGTGTTTCGATTTCCGCGTTGAACTTTGGCGTTCCTTTTTTCCTCCCGCCCGGATTTGCGGAATAAAAGGGAAAACAGAAAGTGAACGACTTACAACGCACTTTGCTCCAAGAAGACAATTTTTCTTTCGCTTTGATGTTTTGTTTGGGGGGCGAGGGAGGGAGTCGGTGCGTAGGCTCGAGGTTTGCTTTATCTGGTGATGCTCGAGATCCCGTCCCCGCGCTCCCGGCGGGTCCCGGGCCCCGGCGGCGGCAGCGGGACCCGGGATAGACGGGAAAACCAGAGCGGAACACCCCCGAGGGGAGCCGAGCGGAGAGGCAACACGCAAAGTGTGTTTGAGGCAAATATTTGGACAATCTCGGGGCTTTGTTTAAACGAAACGTCGGCTGTTAATAGCCGATCCCGCAGGGAAAAGCGGATCCTCCTGCCGAGCGCAGATTAGAGCGTCGCTGGTGTGGGGGGGACCGCAAAGTCAAAGCAGTCCCGAGCTCCAGAGTTTTTCCTCGCATCCCGCTTGGAAGAGCGGCAAACCGAGCAGTTTCTTCCCCGAAAGGATGAGCTTGTGCCTCCCCTCGATGTGGTTTGGCGTCGGGAATGTAAGAGGGGCCCTGTGGTGCTGGGGCGAGGATGGGGAGGGCTGGGTTTGGGGCGGTGCTGGATGGACACTTCCGTGTGTGATTTAATAAAAGAATATGGGAATATATGGGCTGGGAGATGAACACAGCGTCGAGGCTGTTCCTTCACCCCTCCAGCCCCTCTGTCAGACTTCACAGGAATCAGGAATCAGCACTGTATAGATTGTAATAATTTTTCCTTTGATCTTGCTTGTCCTCATCCCTCTCCCATTCACACCCCCGTTTTTGATCTCTCCTGTAACGTGTTTACACCCCTCAATTATTGTAATTACCTGTAGGAAAACCAGGAACATGCTGCCAAACCGGTGTAAATCCGAGGGCTTTTAACCCTTCCCGCGCTGAGCAGCCCTGGCAGTGGATGCCTTGGAGCCTGTTCCCATCGCGGTGCCCTGCTGGGTCCTGGCTTTGCTGTGTTAAATGTGTGAAACACTGCAGGTGTTACACGAATTGCTCAGGGTTTAGCTCACATGGGAGGAGATAAAACAGCTCTTGCTCCTTCTTCTCCTCTAATTCCCCCTGTCTGTCCCTGCACCTCCCTCTTATACTGAGGAAGCAGAACCTGGTAGTGGTTCCTCCTCAGCCCCAACTGGTGACTGTTATCCTTTCTCATTTGGGACCTATTGCCCCGTTCCTTGGCTGTCTATTTATTTATCTGTTTGCTTGCTGCTCGTGAGCAGACCCCTCGGACACTGGAACAGGCTCTCCAGGGAACTTGTCACAGCCCCAAGGCTGCCAGAGATCAAGGAGCATTTAACCAACACTGCCCTAGGAGGCCTTTCCCAGCCCAGGGTATTCTTTAATTCGATGATTCTTTCGGCTTTTGGGGGGATGTCGAGCTGGGAGTGCCGCTGGGAGCAAGGCAGCGAGAGAGAACAGAAACAGAGGTGGATAATCGTGAAATATGGAGCTGTAATTCCATCACACCGAGGTGGGAATCCCCAGAGGGAAGGAGGGTATTTTAGGGATTGCTGCGAAGGGGGTGGGTTCAGCAGGACCTGGGGGGCGGGTTTGCTTTGCTTCGGCTCCACCCACGTCGGGGGTAGCTGGTTCCCTGCATCCCTTGAGCGTGGCCGATGGGAGAAGTTCAACTGCAATCCAACACTTCCCAGGCCTTGGAGAAGCTCTAAGGCTCAAGCCCTGGCAGATGAACCATCCCTGCGTGCGTCTGTGGCTGCAGGGAAGTGATGGACTCAGGAACGAGGAGGAAAACGGGGGGGAAGCACCGAGCACCACAACAGGTTGTATTTCCTCCCTCTCCTTTTAATCCCTGATTTCGGACAAACACCGACCCAGAAAGGGAGAGAAGAGGAATTAAATTAACGAACACAATTTCTCCCTGTCATTGCACTCTGACTAATGAGTCTATTTCTGGGTAATAAGAAGGAGCAGGAAGTGACAAGGCACTGTAATGAATTAGTGGCCCAGAACCTCGTTAGTCAGAATAATCTTTCCATGAAAGATAAACGGTGCAAACATTAATTATGAAGCCGCTGCGGAAATGCATTTTGTTATTTGGCATCCCAAGACATCCCTCCGAGTTATTACTGAAGTGAGGTGCTTTAGGAAACAGAATAAAAGGGATTATGAGAAGAAATGGGGATAATATGTTGGGCTCCAAGCAGGATCACCTTCGTGAGGTGATGCAGGAGGGGAAAAACCCCCAAGGTTCCAGGGAACAGCACAGATTTCCGGGTGTATCCGTGTGTGGTTGGATTAATCATCCATCTTGCAGTGATGCCCGTGGGTGCCTGCCAGCCCAGAGCTCCATGGCAGGAGAAATGCCAATCCATAGAATTGCATCCTAAGGGGTTTGGGAAGTAGGATTTGGATTATTCATCTCTGTCACTCTGCAAATGGGGATTGCAGGGTTTGGCTGGGACCAAGCTCTAACTGTAGCTTGGACATTGCTGCTTTCTGCTTTAAAATTTGGGTGGGTACACCCCTGTGAGCCATGAGCATGCCTTGGATCGCTGTGGAGTTAGTGGCACAGCAGAATCGGAAACCAGGCTGGAATTCAAGGGGGGAAAAAAAAAGCAGGAACATATTTTTAAAAAAACAATATTAAAAATCATATAGATATTATATGTATGTCTTTATATCTCATGAGGGAATAGGGAGAATCATTCCACCCCCACTCTCCAGCTACTGCCTGCTCCCACCTCCACTGTATTAGTGCGGCTTGCCCCAATTTTCTTCTTTGTTGTTTTTATTCCCAACGTATTCCGGAGCTCTTCTCGCGGATTTCAAAGCGGCAGCGGCCGGTGTTCGGGCGCAGCGGCGGCTCTGCCTTCCAGGTGCAATTACTTTGCAACACAACTTCGTCTGGTGAAGTGTCTTTCGTTGGCAGCAGCTGGGGAAAAGGGTTTGGGGGAATCTCATGGGGCTGGGGAGAAGGGATGGGAGAGGAATCCAGGGAAGGGTGGAAGGAGAAGGCAAGGGAGAGGTATCTGGGGAGGGATGGAAGGAGAAGCAGTGTCTGCATCACGTTTTAACCCAGCAGCATCACCAGTGCCACCTTGTCACCTCCCAGTGCAGCTGCCAGGGTGGGTGGGATGGATCTGGTGGACGTGATGATCTTCCAGGGCTCTGCTTCCTCCTGATGTTCTGCTTGGAGGATTTGAAGTCAGTGCCGCGGGCGACCGGGTTTGGTTCTGATGCCCTGGGCGCGTCTTATCCACGGAGCAGAACAGGTCAGGCACTCACCTTAATGCTTTTGCACATCTTGCTGAGCACCCCCAGCGTTGTGTGAGGGTTATTTTGTCTCTTTGCCTCCCCGGCTCGGAGATCACGGGCTGTTAATGGGAAGCAATAGCGGTGCATCGCCTTCGCGAAGGGTTGCGAGGATACAGGCGTCTGTAATTACGAGGTGCTCAGAAAGTGCCGTTATGGGGCCAACCATGTATTGTGGCAATGCAAATACTTCACAATAATGTCTGGGCTGCTTCTAAGCGTCTGTCTCTGAACGTGTTGGGGCGGCTCCAGCTGCCTTGCTCTGAGATGGGTCCGGTTAACGCAACACAAAGAACAGTAAATCTAATATCCCGGGTGTAGCTGTGCACCAAGAGGGTGGGTTTGGGGCTGGCTCAGACTAAGCCCCGCCAGTTTAAACTGTCCTTATGCTGTTCCCCATCTCGAGGGTCCGTGTCCAACCTGCTTAACTCCTGGGGGTGGGAATGTGATGTGGATGGAGAGGTGAAAGCCCCCTGTGGTTAAGGAGCTCTCTGGTGATCCCGGTTATCTGGTCCTGTCCGAGCACACAGTCTGCAGCTGTAAACATCTGCAAACATCTGTAAACATCTTTTCCTGGCGGCAGAAACACGCAGTATCCTCCTGTCTTTCATCCAGTTTCTTATGTCAGTATAGAATCTTATCATAAGATCCCAGAATGTTTCGGGTTGGAAGGGACCTTAAAGTTCATCTCCTTCCACTCCCCGCCACGGGCAGGGATACCTTCCACTAGCCCAGATTGCTCCGAGCTCCACCCGACCTGGCCTTGGACACTTCCAGGGATGAGGATCCCACAGATTCCCTGGGCAACCTGTGCCAGGGCCTCACCCCCCTCGGAGAGAACAATTTCATCTGCGTATCAAACCTGAATTCCCCCTCTTTCAGTTTGAACCCGGGCAATGAATGATCTCAGCTCATCGTAGGCCCTCAATCACAGCGTGAACTCCGCTGTAATCACCACCATCATCCTCGCTGTTGTCTCATGAAGGGGAGAGAGCAAAGAAATAACCCCGACCTTGCCTGTTAAAAACGTTGTTATTGTTTTCCGTCAATTGTTGGCTCGTTATGCCGGTGCTTGAGTTAAAGGGAGAGAGAAAGAGGCTGGAAATAAGCTGAGAAATAGCCGTGTTAAAGCGCTTCTACCGCAGCCAAAGGACTCGGGGCCGGGTAATTAGGGAGCCCAGCACGCCCCGCACCCGGGCCCCGTATTTCTGCCTCAGGTGCTCCTCTGCATGTTCAAAGTGCACGGGAGTGGATCAAACAGGATTTACTCCTTTCTGCAAGGGCTGCCTGACGAGCCGGGATAATGCGCTGGGAAAGCGCCTGATGAGGAACGAAATGAGACCGGGCAAAAAAGTATTCCTTAGAAATACCGGGAAGGGAAGGAGAGAGGAGGAAACGAGGACAAGGTTTCAGTTTGATTGATTGTGAGAGGGGGCTTGAACCTGAAATTCCCAGTCGGGATCCTGACCTGCTGAGCGAGCTGGTGTCTTCTCCTGTAATATTCCTGCTGTGGCTCTCTGCCTTTTTGAGCCCTTCTCCAGAGCCCTGGGAGTCCAGTAAAGCAGTCTCTGATGTCAGTGGGTTGAGGACAGAGCCCATAGGAAAAAGAGAGCACTTATCCTCGTAAAATGTGCCAAATGCCCGGGAAGGAGGCCACGAGGGGAAGGGGGGAATCTCTGCGAGGAGATTCAAGGCAAACAGCCCTGTCCTAATAAAGAGCACAGCCACACATCGTGGGGATGCGTGTGCCCCATTTCCCCTCCTGCTGCCGACCGAAGGGTGACAATTTAACTGCTGGATCCAGCTGGAGGGGGGATGAAGCGTGGGAGCAAGACCTGGAAGGCCCCTGCAGCCCTCCCAGCCGGGCTTCCCATGCCAGTGGCTCTCAAAGCACTCAGGTGCTGCCGGCTGCCTTTTGCAAGGAATTGTCATTTCGGAGGCTTGAAGTCCCCATCAGGAGGTTGTGTTTTCCCTCTTCCCATCTCTCCTTCGTCCCCCAGCCCTGTTTCTCCTCCCCCCCGGTGTGGCTGATAAGGCAGGGCCGAGCAGGGAGCACGGCCTCCGGGAGATAATTGACTTGGGAAGCGCTTCGTGTGAGATCTGGGAAGAAAACGAGGGAAATTATGTTATTTTACAACCTTGATACTCCTGACCTCATTGGAAATAAATACACATGTAACAGCCTGGAGAAATCGGATGCTGCATCTGATGGAGAGGCAGCGATGGGAGCGCGGGGCTGTGCTGGCCTCGCACGGCTCCGGCGGGTACTACAAGACTCCACTGTGGAGTCGGATGCTTGGGAGGATGCGCGGGGTGCTGGAGTATCCAAAGGCAGGATGGGAGCAGCCCCGTTTCCCCCGTTCTCCTCCCCTTCTGCCTCTCGGGGCTCTGGCGCGGCGCCAGACGGGTGGCACTGGTGACACTGGTGACACTGGTGGCACTGGTGCGGAGGTGGAGTGGTTTGCTGTGCTCTGGGGGGGGTCAGAGGGAGCTCAGCCCCCGGTGGGATGCAGGACCTGAAACAAACCCCCCCGTATGCAGTGGTCCAGCTGTTGCACCCCCAGAACGAGGAGCTTTGGCGTTGACACCCCCTGGCACTCTGTCCCTGGCCCAGGTGGATGCTGAGGGTGCTGGGAGACGGTGCTGCGACCCCCAAGCACTGACTAGAGCCCCGCGGGGGTCCAGGGCACCTTGGCTGCCCCTGCCTTCCCCCGGCCCTCTCTGCCATCTGTGCCAGGGTCGTTAAAGGTGTGAATTAGTGCTTGTCGTGGGCGCTACTTAAAGGTAATGAAGTTTACTTGGCTGGGTAAATTACCAGCTCTCTTTAAATGGCCCTTTTCTCCCTTCATTACTATGCAGATGTATGCTAATGCGATGGTCTCCAAACACAACTTTGATGACCTTCTAATTTTTATTTATTTATTTACTTGACGAAGCAGTTTTGGCTGGCAGTGTAATTTAATTAGCATCTCCATTTCGGAGCCTGCCTGGCACGCAGGGGAGCCGACCTGGGGCTGCAGAGGGGTCCCCCAAGAGGAGATTGGGGGCTCCCCCCCCCAAATGAGAGTCGTAGAATCCCAGGATGGGTTGGGTTGGGCTGGGAGGGACCTTAAACCCATCTCGTTCCACCCCCTGCCATGGGCAGGGACACCTTCCACTAGCCCAGGTTGCTCCAAGCCCTGTCCAACCTGGCCTTGGACACTCCCAGGGATGGGGCAGCCACAGCTTCTCTGGCAACCTGTGCCAGGGCCTCCCCACCCTCCCAGGGAAGAATTCCTTCCCAATATCTCGTCTAAATCTTTCCTCTTATAGTTTAAAACCGTTCCCCCTCGTCCTATCACTCCATACCCTTGTAAAAAGTCGCTCTGCCTGCTTATTGTAGTTCCTTTTTGATACTGGAAGATGCAGGGGGAAGGGTCTGGCAGGTCTGGACCACCCAGGGGTGTAATTAGGGAGTGATTGTGCATTGGTGGGATTAATTACATTGAGTTTCTGGGGTGGTACAAAAGGAAAGTGCTGAAAATAATCTGAATAAGAGGAAACCTTTGCATCTGGGCTGGAGGAGGGCACTGCAGGGAGCATCTCCTGCAGGCAGAGCCAGCCCGTGCCTACTGTCCCCTGCCCCGGGTGGCCGCTGCCAATTCAGTGTGTGGGTGTGGGGAGCAGCCCCAGCCCTGGGGACAGGGACCTCGAATGAAGCGTTATCACCTGCCCTGGCAAAGCGTCTGCCTCCTGGGATGAATCGCAGCTGGGGAGGAGCCTCCGGCAGCTCCGCAGAGAGATCTGGAATTTCTCTCCCGCGAGGGAACGTGTGGCACAGCACTAATCAGGGGCTGGCTCGGGAGATCGGGCGCTTGGACATGCAGGCAGTGACCGAGTGCCCGTGGATAGGCTTGAGAAGGGCTGATTTCCCGAATTCCCCTCTTCCACTGGAGGTCTCCTTTCCCCCCATCCTTCTCTCTCACGCTGCTTTGCCCCTTCCCGTTCCCAACCCTCCTGCAGGTCCTCTCGCATCCTTCCTGCCTCCCTCCATCCCCGTGCCGGCTGTGCCGGTGCCGTGGGTGCCCTGGGGTGCCCAGACACGGCAGCTCCAGCTGCTGCTGTTTAGGCAGAAGTGTTTACATTTGTTTAGCACAAAGACGCCCCGGAGATTTCCCGGTTCATCCACGAGCCGGGCGGCAGAGCTGAGCGAGGAGATCTGTGTGAAAGGAATTCGCCAGCAAAACCACCCCCAAAACCAGCCCCCGGCGGTGCCCTCGGCTCGGGCGTGCGGGCAGTGGGGCTGGGTGTCTGGGTGGGGGCTCTGGGTGATGCTGGGACCCCCCAGCTGGGGCCAGGCAGGACCTTTCCATGTGTTTCGGGTGCCTTTGGCAGCCCCGTGGTTCACCTGAGGTGCTCGTCTTCCCGCCGTCCCTCCCCGAGCCTGGCACGGGGAGAGTTCATCGTAACAAGGATCATACTGATGGCCAGAACGTGCAGTGGCAGTGGGATTGCAGCCTCTCCTGCCCGTTTGTTCCGCCTGGTTAGAGGCTGATGTGAAACCCGGGGGAGGGAACCAGAGCCCTGAGGGACCCGGCTCGAAGGAGGCTCCCACAGCATCCCTCATGCCCATGGAGCCACAGCAGGGGGCTGGTGGGGGTGGTGGTGGCCAGGGAAAAGCCTTGAAACATCCAGTGGGCGCCAAGTGTGATGCCCATGAAGTGTAGGGTCACAGGGCTGGGTCTGAGGGCTCCCTCCATGTCCCTCTGGACTTCCCAGAGCTCTCCAGCTCCCAAGAGGATGAGTTACCCGAGCCCCTCTCTTAGATCCTCCACTCTCTGTGCACTACAGGCAAACAACCCCGTGCCAGGTGGGTACAGAGGAGGCTGCACACCTCCTCCCGGCCTCTCATCCCCCCGTTTTGTCCTCGACCAGCAGCTGGGAAGCACAAAACCGTTTAGTCGAGCGTCTGGTCTCCCTCCAGCCCTGGGCTGGGCCAGGCCGGGATGCTGGCAGCAA
Source organism: Oxyruncus cristatus (assembly GCA_013399855.1). Lineage (NCBI taxonomy): Eukaryota > Metazoa > Chordata > Aves > Passeriformes > Cotingidae > Oxyruncus > Oxyruncus cristatus. Next base: position 1,016,231 of record VXAY01004698.1, on the reverse strand, counting down.
GGAGGTAGTTCAAACTTTTATTGGCGTATTCATGTCCTCCGATTGACTGATAAACTGGCTCCTCATTATGTTTTTGTGTTCTACTCGTCTTTTTAATTAGCCTAAGGGCCTCATTAGCAGCAGCAGCAGCAATGACTCTGTGATCAGCCTTGCCTGGCGTCCAACCTGCATAATGTTGTGCAGGCAACACGCAGAGGGGTTACCTGTGCAGGGGGCAGAACTGCCACCCTCCTCCTCCCCAGACCCTGTCCCCAAGGGAAGGGGCCGTGGGGACAGTCCTAAAGTGGGATGGGGAGTGGTGGTGTCGGCTTCGTGGTGGGATGCTGCCAAAAAAAAAAAAAAAGGAAGGTGCAAGTGTTGAGATGCTGCTCAGAGCTCCCGGGTTCTCTGCTTTGCTCCTCTCCCAATTCCTGTGGGGTTGTGGTTTATGCCTCAGTTTCCCTGCCCTCATCCTGACCCCTTCCCCTCCTCCTGCCCTCAGGGCAGTGGAGGGTGAGGATCTCTCTGGCAAGAAAATCTGGAAGTCATTCCCATCCTGGGAACTGGGGACCTTGACTTCTGCACCCGACTTTGCTGGAGGAAGCCCAAACCTCTGGTGCTGTGTAGCAGCCAGGGAAGGCACTGCCTCGGCAGCCAGCTGGTGCCCCCTTGCTCTGCCTGTGCCATCAGGCAGCCAATTAGCAAGAAATTAATATTGTGATTAGCAAATATTATGATTTTCTATCTGAATCTGTAATAAGCTGATTATTCACTCGTGAGCAGAAGCCGCTGCTGGTACATGGGGCTGCCTTTCCCACACCGGGGTGGTGCCGGGCAGCGACCTGGACCACGGGCATCATCCTGCCTGGGATGCTGGATGCCACCCCCGGGGCTTGCTGGGCTCCATCCCCAGCGGGAGTGGTGCCAGGAGGGCAGCAGGAAGCCCCTGCCTGCGCAGCAGCAGGAGCAGGCAGGAGCAGGCAGGGCGTGCTGCAGGAGCGTGCAGGGCTGTGGCTTGTCAGCAGATGGCAATGCCCTCCTGCGGCACGGCAAAGCAGCCTGGTGGCACTTTGGGGACATCAGGGGCTGCGGGAGACCGCCCTCCCCGGGCAGCACTGCCTTGCCTGCAGCAGCTGAGCATCCCGCGGGGAGAAACGGGCTCAGCGTGGGGGGCTGAGCTCTGGTTCAGCATTTTCTGGTGTACGTGGATCCTGCTGCAGCTCCTCGTTGGGCTGGGACTGTTCTTCCTGCTCATTTCGGAACAGCCACTGTGCTCCTCCCCGGGCAGGGCCACAGAATCATAAAATGGTTTGGGTTGGAAGGGACCTATAAAATTCATCAACCCTCTTCCATGGGCAGGAACACCTTCCGCTAGACCAGGTTGCTCCAAGCCCCATCAGACCTGGCTATGAGCACTTCCAGGGATGGAGAATCCCCTCCTGCTCCAGTGTTTTACTCCTGGGTCTCAGGAAGCACTCGCTGAGTTTTCCCTGTCAGGGAGTTAGCAAATATCTGTGCTGGTGTGGGACACACTGGTGGATACCAAAATCTGCTTTTTCTTTGTGTGGATCTTATGGGAAACATCATTCAATCGGGCATTTATCCTTCAAGGAGATACTGGCAGACTTCCCTCCCTTACAGTCCCCAGCGTGCTGATGAGGTTTGACCAGAGATGATTTTCTCTGTGTTGTTAAAGAGAGAAGTTTTCCTCTGCTTGGGAGAAGTGAGGCACTCACAGTGATTTCTCAAAGCCAAGGAAAAGGGGCATGGGAAGCAGGAGAAGAAAGCAAAGTTTCATGGACTGAGAACTCTGTGTCCTCCCTGTACCTTTTCTGCGCCAGTCTGGGACTGCTCAGTTCTGTTCTTGTGGAAAAAAGTACTCCTTAAAAATGGCTAAAACATGAGTATTTACGACCATGTCCTGCTCTGGGTCTTCAGGTGCGCAGGGGCTGGGTCTGAACTGCCTTGGAAATGCAGGTTTTTATTCTGGACAGCTCTGTACTTGTGAAATGATCCAGCTGATTTTCGGTGGAAGGAGCGGGATTGCTTCAGTGGGATCGCCGGTGGAGAGCTGAGCACTAGATGGCGAAAACGAGCCGTGGGAAAGGCCCGTGGTCCTCACCCTGCATCCTCCCCGCTCTCACCCCGTCATCTCTGCTGAAGATTTGGGAAAAAAGAAGAGATAAGTTGGGGGAACGTGATTTCTCCGAGCGCGGCTGCGGCGCGGAGCTGCGACTCTTCCCTGACCTTGAGCATCCTCGGGCCGGGCTGCGCTGCCTGTGCAGGTGGTTTGGCGTGGCCCTCCCGCTCTTCTCCTCCCTCCTTTGCTCTGTGATCCCACCTGGCCGGCAGTGAAGCCCCTCTGTCCCCACCCACAAGGCTCTGAGGCCGGGCAGAACTCGTTGCAGCAGTGGGAGGTGCTAACGGGGTGGGAAGTGGGAGCAGTGAGGGGCTGGTGGGAGAAGGGGTGAGGGGATGTTCTCCGGTGCTGCCAGGCATGGACTTATCCTGGGCTTCTTAATCCTCTCTGTGGGAAATCACTGCACCTCTAATGGGCATCGTGCCACCCCAGCCCATCCCAGGGCGTCTCCACTGTATCCCTGGGCTGGATCTCAGGGATTTTCCTTGTGGGTGGGGGTCACTTCTCCTGCCAGCACCACGTCATCCCTGGCCCCGTGCAAACACACTGACCATTCAACATGGCAGCATCATCTCCTCTCCTTCCTCCTCCTCCCCCTTTTTCTCCTTCTCCTCCTCCTTCTCCTTCTCCTCTCCCATCTGACTCTGGTGTCACAGGGCCTTTGGGCCCCTGAGGCCTCTTCCCACAGCCTCTTCCCGGCACCACCGACATGAGGTCCATGGAAAACAGGAGTGGTCCATGGAAAACAGAGCTCCAGGTTGGGTGGAGCTCTGGGCACCCTGGGCGAGTGGAGGGTGTCCCTGCCCGCGGCAGGGTGGGGGAACTACAGGATCTTTAAAGGTCCCTTCCAACCCAAACCATTCTGGGATTCTCTGGTGAGCCGATGCCAGCTGGGAAGCCGAAGGGATCCGTGGATTTTCGGAGTGAGCTCGGGGGAGCTGACATCACCTGGAGCAGGAACTGGGATGTCCACATGGCAACAGGGATTTTAGTGGGGTTAAATGGGAGTGGGTGCAGTGAGGGGTCCTGGGGTACATGGAATTGGGGTGGAAGAGGTGCTGAGACTCATCTTTGAAGCACACACTTATTCTGGGAATTTATTTTCTGCTGTGCATTTGCCTCAGTCTGGAATTTAGCATTGAGAATTTCAACTTTCTCCCCTTTTTTGGGTTGAAACTGCCATTTTCTTGCCTGCTGCTTTTCCTGAAAATCTTCAAAGTACAGATCCAAAGTACCCCGAAGTCTCAGCAATTTGTAAAGGCATCAAACCCCTCTGCCACACCACACCAGGGGAGGTGACTGTGGGCTTGGGGACGCTGCAGGAGCAGCACCAAGCAGCCAAGGGAGCAAAAGGCGACTCGATGGGGACATGGGGACTCTGATCCAGGCTGAGTTAGAGACACCAGCTCTGTAATCACTGGCAAAAAGGGGATTAAGAAGGGGCTTCGTTGAGGGCTTACACATTTCTGAAGGGAATTGAGCGGATTGATGCCACGAGGCTCTTTGAGCTCGTGTCAGATTAGAGGCACAAGTGGGCATCAGTTTAAGCCAAGACGCTGCAAAGCAGGACATTAAAGGAATTTAGGTGAATATACATATATTTCAAATATTTTCCTGTGTGCTGTGCTTAGTTAATCTACGTCATTGACTACCCAAGGCAGCAGTCGGAGTAATCAGTGCAAATGACTTTAAAATGAAGCCAAGCTGGTAATTAGGGATAACAAATGTCATGTCAGGAAAGCGGTGACTTGGTTCAACAGCTCTGGAGCTTTGCAAAGGTTGTCTGGTCCCTGTGTCCACCCAAGGAGTGAGAAGGAAGAGCGGGAGAAGCTGATGATGCAGAGGATGTCGGGCCATGCTGTTAGTGCCCTACCCAGCTCTGGCTGGGTTAATCATGGGGTTGGTGCTCTCTGACCACCTCTTCTGGGTTGGTTTCAGGGTGCTAAAGGACCTTTACTTGGAGAGGAAGCAGAAAGCCGAGGAGTTCAGCTGAAGAGTAGCTGAGGATGTTGACCAAAACACCAAGATGACTTTTAGCTCGCCGTCAGTAGACTTCAGAGTTAACATCTATTGTGTGAACGCATGATAAGACATCTGACATTCGGCTTCGCCCCGGATCTCCTCTGTCTGGGCTGTAATTCAGAGCCAGCACAGACCTTTTCTGAAGGGAGGGATGGTTTTTGCATGTTTGTGAAGCGCACAGCAGGGCCCCGATTTCAGCCCTTATCTCTGGGGCTCGCTGCAACAATAACAACATCTGAAAGCCTCGCGTTTGGTAATGACTGCTTTCACAAAGTCTCCTCTCGTCGCGTCTGAATTTCGGGGGTTTTTTTTTCTCAGAAGTTGCTCTGTGCAGGAACTGAAGGCACGCACGGAGCACAGCCAGCCCCCTGGAAAGTGTCACCTTCACAGTGACGCCGAGCGTGGCGCTGACAGAATCGGCTGTCGGGGTGAGGCGCTGGCAGATGGCACCGTCCACTGGGACAGAGCAAACGGGAGCGAGAAATACTGCCAAGGAACGGCCAAAATGACCCCCAATCCGCCCAGGAGCGCGTGTCTGCTGGGAGAGAGGGGAATGGGAGCGCTGCCGGAGGAGGGGGAGGGTGTCACAGGCTGCCTTGAGCCCTACCAGTGGGTGGTGTTTGCCAAATCCATGAATCCACACAGTGACAGGACAAGGGGAGATGGTTTTACATGGAGAGAGGGCAGGGTTAGGTGGGATACTGGGAAGAAATTCTTCCCTGGGAGGGCGATGGCGCCCTGGCACAGGTTGCCCAGAGAAGCTGTGGCTGCCCCATCCCTGGAAGTGTCCAAGGCCAGGTTGGAGCAACCTGGGCTAGTGGAAGGTGTCCCTGCCCAGGGCAGGGGCTGGAATGAGATGAGCTTTAAGGCCCCTTCCACCCCAAACCATTCTGGGATTTCTGATCCCTCCTTTTGGCCATTTCCTCTATGGACAGCAAAGAGAAAGGAGGAGCTGTTTCCCAGGGCTGTCAGAGCTACAGTCCTGTTGGTATTTAATTTTTTTTCCCCAATAAGCCTTGAACTCCCTAGCTAATTAAATAGCAAGTGGCTATTAAGCTCATGCCTAGGACTAAGGTTTAATAAGGCAGTAACAGGCACTGTGTATTTGTACGTGTGTACCCAGCCCAAGGTGGGAAACCTCAGCCCAGGTGCTCTTTAAATAGTCAATAGTTATTTATTAAACATGGGGCAGCTATCCAGCTAAATTTAAATTAAAGGCCTGGCTGAGAGATGAGCTCAGATTTAAAGTATTAAAGGGTTAGCAGCCCAACCCAGCATGCACTGGAATCCCAAACCTGGCTTCCTGAAACTGGAATAGCAGAAGGAAGCAACACATTGCCATTTAATCTGTGCGAGGTCCCTGTTTGCTCTGCAAATACCAGCGAAGGTTAATGTTTTTAAAAGTTTGGAGCTGGCTCCTCTCCCTCTGACGGCAGTTTGGGTGTGGGAAAGTCCAAATGAGAGCTGTCCTGGTGGTGCTGTTTCCCACTGGAGCCCTCCAGCTCCTCTGGCTTCCTCAGCGTGGCGGTTATGGGAGAACCATGGAATCCCAGAATGGGTTGGGTTGGAAGGGACCTTAAAGATCATCCAGTTCCACCCCCTGCCATGGGCAGGGACACCTTCCACTAGCCCAGGTTGCTCCAACCTGGCCTTGGACACTTCCAGGGATGGGGCAGCCACAGCTTCTCTGGGCAACCTGTGCCACCCTCCCAGGGAAGGGTTCCTTCCTAAAGACACCCCTCATTTCTTTATGGGCTTCACCAAAAAGGTGGTGCTCAATGAGCTACAGGAGGAGGGGTATAAAATACCCCAGTTAGGGTGGAAAATGGCGTCCATGGGTGGATGACACCTGCTCAGAGAATAGTATCAAATTACTAAGTGTCAGCATCGTTTTCCCATTTTCCCATTCCTTCCCTTCCCTTTCCCGCCAAGGAATGCTCACTTAGTTTTAATTCCGTCTTTCTCCAGAGGGGGATGGGGTGGCTCTGTCCTGCTCACACTTGAACCAGATGCTTTCTGACATCTGGGGACTTGCAGACCTCCCCCCGTGGAGCCACTTTTCCTCGGGGTTTGTCTTCCCTGCTTAGGCAGCTGGCAGGGAGCTGGTTCCCAGTGAGTCAGCTGGGCATGGGAGCACCTCACTGTGTGTCAAGAGCTTTGCTACAGTCGGATCAGCATTCCTCCAGGAAAAAGGAACAGGGGGGGAGTGCGGGAGTGTGGGAAAGAGCCTTAACTGCTGCTGTTTATCCCTCTTATTTTCAGTTCATTTTATGCAGCTTCAAACACAGCCGACACTCACCCGGCTCCATTAATGGAAAATAAAGGTCAGGGCTGGAGGCACCGGCGCTGCTGTCCCTGCGTCCCACGTGATGTGTGGTGTGAGTGCCACGGCTGCAGGATTTTCAATTTGATTCCCATCTGGGGGAAGAAACTGGGGCTGGGTTGGCCCCGAGCGCCGGCAGCGCCGGCTCCCACCAGCCCGGCCCGGGATGGGGACAGGACCGGGCAGGAGGAGCCCTGGTCGCTCCTCAGTCCAGGCTGGGGGGTTTGCAGTGTGTGTCTCCTTGAGGGAATAATATGGCTAAGTTGAAGGGCCAGTTCCAGCTCATGGTTGTGGTTCAGGGATTTGGGATAATCTTGGGCAAGCTGTGCCCCAAAACCTCACTTGTCCCAAAATAAGGCTGTAAACCTTCTCCTTAAGGTGGGTTCACCGGTGCTAAGGGCTCAACAAGCAGAAGGTTCTTTGCTGGTGTGCTGATGGTTTTGGGGTGGGTTCCTCCTCTTCCCCAGAGTGTACCAGGAGCTGTGATTGGCAGGAATATTGCTGGTGAGAACTTCAGCATAGGCTCTGGGACTGAGGCTCCTGGACTCCATCCCTGTGGGAAGCACAGGTGAGAAACATCCCGAGGCTTTGTCCAGGTGATATGTGGGGCTTGAAGCTCCGTTTGGGTGTTTTCTGAGGTGTCCAAGGGGATAAGGCACTCCCCTCCTCCAGGAGTTATCCCATAGTGATGAGTGGGCTCTTGTCCCCTCACACTTAGTGGGGTCCTTTGACGTGTGGATCCCATCTCTTCACACAGAATTAGGGAACCCTGTAGGTACCCTTTGGGATTTGCCTTGTTTTGGGGTTTTTTGTCTGTTTTGATTTTTTTTTTGTTTTTGTTTTTTAATTTCCCTGAAATTTGCTGCTGGGCTCTTTTCAGGGCAGCAGGAGATGCTGGAGAAATGGCCCTGTTTTCCTATCAGGTGATCCCAGGGCTGTGTGGTGCCTGGGGCTCCGATGGCCACCTCACCTCGCTGTGCCTCTCACACCTCACTCAGCCCTTTGCTTTATTGCCTTTGCAGTGAAGAGCTGAATAAAAAGAGGCAGTAGCAACAGGCTGGAAGGAGCTGGGTGACAGCAGCTGGAGCAAACCTGGTGGGGAGCAGACCCTTCCAGAGCAGGGATTTGCCCCTCCTGCCTCCCACCGGTGCTGGATAACTTACACAAGGCACCAAAAGCTGGTTTTGCATCTTGTCTTTGTATCTTGCCTGCCTTTGTGGCTTTTCCTGCCGGTTTTAACCCTGGGAGGCAGCTCCTGCCTCTCTCCCTCATGCTCAGTGCTCTGTGATGTCTCTACCAGGCAGTGGCTTTGCCGAGCATCCTTCCCCGGCCTGGCACTGCTCCCTCCTTCCCAGCTCTCCCAGCCACCTCCCGGGGGTGCTCCGTGACAAGGTCCTGCTGCCACTGCCCTCGGGCTCTGTGCTGCAGCTCTGACGCAGGGATGGGGACAGGGGGGCCTCGTTCCCAGGCCCCATCCAAAATCCGTGGGGCTTTATTCCTTCCGAGGCACTCGCCCTTCGAGGCTTCCCTGTGGTCAGGGTGCTCCTGCTTTCTCACAGCTCCCTCTTGCCTTCTCCCCCAGCTTTTCCTCCAGAGGCTGTGACTACTATTCCCAGGATGCCCCAAGGAGCATATCCAGGACCTCTCCACGGGCAGCGAGCCCCGGGGCAGTGGGAAATGCTCTTTTAGGACCAGCAGATCCTCCTGTTTGTATTTCAAAGCACCAGTGGAGTGGGACTGGGATTTTTGCCAGAGTCTTGCTAGAGGGAAAGTTTTTCCCTGGCTCAGTTCACACAACGAAGGGTTCTCTTCCCCCCCCCCACCTCTGCTTTATTCTGATACCTTTTTAACAGGATCAGCTAAATAAGCACATAGAGTGTACCAGTTCACAGGCCCCTGGAGGTGAGGAGCCACTGCAGATTAAAGTATTTTTTATGATCTCCTAAGCAGCTGTATTTTATATGCTGGCCCTGTTTTGCTGATCCTATTAAAGGGTATCATGAAACACAGCACCTCATGGCTATACATGTGAGCAGCGGGGTTTGTCCTGTGGTGGGTCTTGTGCCTTGCCTCAGTCCCTGACTATCCAGACCTTGAGCTGGAAGGGGATTTCCATTAACTCGGGACTGAATTCCATAAGGTCCTTTAGGAAAACTCATCCACCCACACCTGGAAGGTCACCCTCTGCTTTTCTGGAGCAGCTGAAGGCCTTTTGGGGTGGAGGGAGCTGTGACAGTTCGGGGGTCAGGCTGGAAATTCCTTAATCCCTGTATGGGGTGCAGATCCTGTGGGCAAGATTAGGGGACGTGTCCTCTCCCCTTTACCAACTCCCCCGTTTCTTGGGGGTGTAGCTTCATTAAACCCCACCAGTGACCCCCAGCTGCATTACTGCTCTTCCCAGCACATGTCCATCCCCTCCCTGTCCCCTGCAGCCCTTGGCCTGGGACTGGGTGGGGATCTGGGGTGTCAGCATGACCCAGGGATGAGAGCCACGGATTTCCCTCCTCCCCCTGTTCTCGCAGTGCTGAAAATCCCAACGAATACTTTAAACCAGCCATCCTGCAAAGCCCTGCACCCACAACCCCCTGAGCCACCTGGCAGCTCCAGAGGAGCTGCCCAGGGCCCCCCTGTGCTAATGAATAAGGACAGTAATTAATGATCATTGCTGCTTGTGTTGAGGACAGCTGACTGCACTGACAGTTACTGGGGCTGCTCCCACAGTGCTCTGGCCAGTGGGAGAGGAGGAGGAGGAGGAGGAGGAGGAGGAAGAGGAAGAGGAAGAGGAAGAGGAGAAGTGACCATGGTGCTCGGGGCTGGCCTGCCCAAAATTGCCCCTTGGCATCACCTTGCTGAGCACGGGAGCGAGCAGCAGCAGGTCCTCGTGGTGCTCCAGCCACCTCACCCTCCTCCTCCTCCTCCTCCTCCTCCTCCTGGTATCAATCAGCCTGTTGGAGCTTCCCCAGATGGGTCTCACTTTCTGTTCCATCTCATTTGACACTTCATCAGCTGAAGACGGCAGAGAGACATGTCAGCTCCTGAGATCCATCCCTGACCTGCCAAAAGGCTCGTGCTCCTTGGCAAGAAATGTGATTATTCTGGTTTGAGGTGGAGATTTCTTCAGTGTTATCTTGGGGCAGGAAATTGCAGCTCCCATCCCATTTGCTTCCCCTTTCCCAGCCTGGCAGAGGCTCGGTGCTTATCCTGGCCCCGTGTAGGGGTGGCTGTGCTCCTTCTTCACTGAGTTAAACACAAACTGAGACTCGCTGTGTGAAAATCCCAGCAGCACAGGTGAACTCGTGGTCTAAAGCAGGGGAAAAGCCCTTTTCTGCCTTTATGGAAGTGCCCTGAGCACGGGGATCTCCCCTGGAAGCTCTGATGCCTGCTTGGTGTGGAGGGAGAGGCTGGGCAGTGGTACAGCTTTACTGCTCCGGGAGCCTCCTACCTTCCCATTCCATCCTTCCAGGTTCAGCCAGGAGGATGCTGAGCCATGCCCCAAATCCTCCCTGCTGCCTGGCTGACGTGGCTGGTGGGAAGAACTCGCGGCAGAGGGAAGAACCCACGGCGTTTTTCCACGTTTCCAAGGTTTTCTGTGCGTGCGTCAGGGTCTCATAAACAGTAACAATGGGCATTATGTTTTGAAGCTTTTGAAGGGAGAACATGAAATCTAATAGGTAAAAATACGCTTTTCCATGCAAATTCCTTAGGAAATTAACCACAGCCCAGCTTTCGGCAGGTTTTGTGAGGCCCCTTTCCACGGGGCTGTTGCTCCCAGGGGCTCAGCTGTCCCCCATGGAGGTGGGATGACACCCCTGGGCTCTGCTGCAATCAGCTCAAACCAGGGGGAAAGATGGCTTTGGAATTGCTGGCAGGTGGAGGAGCTAAAGGAGGTGAGGATTTAAGAGCCTGGATTCCTCCCGTGGCATACTGGGGCTGTGACTTGTGATAACGCCCCAAGGCACCGACTCAAACGCACGTCATAAATTAGACCCAAAAATGTGATTACTTTGTTGCTTGGAAGACAAATGCGTGTGCCTGGGGAGTAACAAAAGCAGGTTTGATTTGTTGTTGTTTTTACTATGTTTACTATTATTATAACTTACTCCAAATTATTCCAGTCTGAGACAGAGAGGAGACTGTGGCTGGCAAACCCACTTGGAGAGGGTGGGTTTGGGGAAGGAGGCAAATCCTAGAAAGCTGAGTGTCATGGCATGGAATGGGCTTGGTTATCTGGATGCTGGGGGGGGCGGAATTGGGAAGGCCTGGATAAGGTCTGGATAAGGGAGGGTGTTAGATGGAGCTGGTGCCCATCAGCTGGAGATCCAAAGCCAGGAGCCCAATCGCTGGGAGGGTGGGGAGGCCCTGGCACAGGTTGCCCAGAGAAGCTGTGGCTGCCCCATCCCTGGAAATGTTCAAAGCCAAGTTGGATGGGGCTTGGAGCAACCTGGGCTAGTGGAAGGTGTCCCTGCCCGTGGCAGGGGGGTGGCATGGGGTCATCTGTAGGTTCCCTCCCAACCCAAACCAGTTTGTGGTTCTGTCATAAAATAAATCAGCGACAGCCGTCACTCTCCTTTTTGGGACAGAAAGCTGAGGTGGAGCCTTGTTGGATACTTGCCCACCCTGGGTAACCTTCAGCTGGGAGCTCAGTCCTTGACTTTGGATCCAGCTTTCTGCTCCATCCCTCCCTCTGAGCAGCATCCCCCAGGGATCAACATCCTCCCAGAGACCCTACAAGGCACCCGCCGGGATGACTGACGGAGGATCCGCTCTTATTTTCTCCCCCTTAGGACAGAAATCTCCAAAGAACGCTCCATCTCCCATCATTCCTGACTGGGGAAAAAAGAAATGGAGCTTCTAATACCCGTCTCCACAGGAATCTCTAATGCTAAAGAGCTTAGAGGGAGCGCTCATGACTTTGAGAAGAGTAAAAGCCTCCCTTGTCCCCTAAGCGGTGTCCGGCTCACTGAGCCAACGCGCTCTGATAACATGGCAGATGGGTATTTCTAGCATTTGTTTTGATGATGAAAGTGTACGTTGTGCTCAAAGATGCCCCCAGGACACATTGTTCTCTGGATAAAGGGATGAAAATTAAAACTAAGTTTCCTAGGTCAAAAGGACGCTCATTAAACCATTCAGGCCTAAGAGGGAAAAGAGGGGGAATAAAAAAAAGACCCAGCTACAAAACCCAGCCCTTTCCTTAAAGGAAAGTGGCTCTGGAAGGGGCGTGTGGGACCAGTTTGTTGTTTGCACAGGTTGGAAAAGCTCCTTTTGGGTGATGATTTTGGTGCTGTGCACGTTGTCCCCTGTTAGGGAGTGGCTTTGGGGCTGGGATGCCAGAGGGGCAGAAAACTCTTATTTTAGGGTTGTATCCAGTGAGTTGGGTTGGGATCCAGGGTTGTACCAGGCAGGAAAAGGAAAAGCCATGGTGTTTAATCTAGGGAGAAGACATCAGGATTTGGTTCCCTGCATCAACCAGGCAGTGGGAAGTCAGGGATGAGCTGCTGGTGGGAGAAGAACTGCAGGAATGGGGTCACCCACCGTCATGCTACAAGGTGTGTGTGGCTCTGTGCTTGGAAAAGAGGAAAAAAAGAGGGAAACCGGAGGAAAATGCAGCTTTCCTGTAGGTTTGGGTCCAAGCAGGGGCTGCTGGGCTTTGCCCTCTGCTTTGCAACCCCCCCTCTGTTGAAGAACAAGCCGGGAGCCCCTAAAGAGCCACGTTTCCCTGGGAGAATGGAAAAACACCACATTGCCGAGATGGAAATGCCAATCAGCAGGAGCCAGGGGAAGAGAGGAACAGCGTGTGGCCTCTGCAAATTGCAGGAAAAGTGACACAGTTATTCAGAGCCTCTCGGGGAGGGAGGGAGCTTTAGTGCTTACACGGGGAAAGTGGTCTCGGATTCATTTTATATCCACATTATTGAGCCAGCACGGGCCAATTGTTGCCCATCTTTGTTGCCCCAGTTTCCCCAGCTGTTCAAAGCGGGACTGATTTTTACCTGCTGCCTGCCAGGGGTGTGAGAGAAGCTTGGGTTGTTCTTGCCATGTGCTTGGGCATCCCTGGAAAAAAGGGATGCCGTGGGAAGGCCGGGGCCCTCTTGGAGCTCAACAGCGGAGTATCAGCCACCCCACTGTCATATTTAGGCTCCAAACTGTTGTTATCCCCTTGGAAAATATGCACATGCCAGTCAGGCCATCCAGCAAATAATCAGGATTTGTGATGCACATTTAATAGATGAATTAATAAACCCCCCATGTTTTGGAAGCGACCTCTCCCCTCCCTCCCTTTCCCCCCCGAAACAACCCTAAACCAACAGTCCTGTTTATTTGCCGGAGTGTCTCTTTTGGAGCTGTATCTCTGTGCCTGCTGCTCCCCTCATTTGGGATTTGATTTGCCCTCCAGAGATCAGCAAAGAGCATCAAACGACATTTTATCTCTCCCCTTTAGATCAAGGGAGAAGATTAATAGATGAGGGCTTTTATCATGTTTTAGGGTGTGGGGTTCTCCCTTCTCCTTAAATGTTTCCTGCCTGGAATCAAATTTGGGACTCTCTGCCCAGAGTTAACACCAAACTCCTCCTTTCTCCTCCCCCAAACCCACATCAGAATTATGGATCCCCTCGACAGCAAGAAACATCCCAGTGCCATGGGGTTTTTCATCCCTTTCTCCATTCTCCTCCAACCCCCATTTGTATTCTGTCATTAAAGAGGCTCCTTTTGATCTGGAAATTAATTTCCAGATAAACTCAGCAGCAGGGGATTTGGTGGCACCAGAGCTAAAGTGATGCTACGGATCAATCCCGAATTCTGGGACGTCCCTGAACCCCCCCCCCGCCCCCAGCACCAAATGCAACAAGTGTTTGTGGCATTAAACTGGTTTATGGAAAAATACATATATGGGAATGCAAATCTCTCTCTCTAATTTTGTAAGTTCTAATTTCCCTCCCCCCCCATTTTTCCAAGCCTTTCCCTGCGGGGCGTGGCCAGGCTTTTCTTCAGGAGCTGCACACCCTTATCCCCACAGTATTTTCCCACCTGCCAAAGCCAAGCCAGTTTTCCTGATGTTCTGGCTGACAGAGAGTCCTGCTGGCATCCCAACTCTCCCTTTCCCTTTGAAGTAAGTCTCTTTTCAAGGTGGTTAAGCACAAAAGCTCCAGAAGGCATATGCTGAGTGCTTAAAATCCGGGAGAAAAAGAGGGATAAAATAGGAAAAGGCCGTGAGCGTATCTTTTTTTTTTAAATCCTTTTGTATTTTCAGGGCTCTGTTCACCTAATGAGGAATTCCTGGGGGAAAGGGATCCCTTCAGACCAGCAACGTGATGGGAAGATGTGGGAATCCCAGGATGGGTTGGAAGGGACTTTAAAGATCATCTCATTCCACCTTCCACCAGCCCAGGTTGCTCCAAGCCCCGTCCAACCTGGCCTCGGGCACTTCCAGGGATGGGGCAGCCACAGCTTCTCTGGGCAGTTAATAGATTTATAAATTAATTAATCTCCTTAATGGCCCCTCGTGCCTCAGTTTCCCTTTCTCTGCTGTCACCTGGGCTCGGGGCCACCTCTCAAAGGGTCCCTGCACCAAGCGCAACCTTGGGCGACGCTGAGAACTTTAATCCAGACCTAAAAGGTGCTTAAAAAAATCCTCCCTGCTTGCCTTTAAAGTGGATTTATTCGTAATTCACTCTCCACGTATGTACTATTAAGGATTTGGGCTCTCAGAGGGTGGTTTTATTTTTTATTTTTTTTTTAAAGGCATAATTTTTTTTTTATTCTTTAAAGGCAGCACGTGAAGGCGGGGTGGGTAAAGCAGCAAAGTTCACCTTTAAGGATTTATTGTCGTTTCTCTAGAGCAGGTATTTACTGGGGGTATTTCTCTTGAGGAAATGACTGTCGATTATGAAGAATAAAATAAAATAATAATAATAAAATAAAAAAAAAAAAAACGAACCCAACCTCTCTCCTGAAGCCAGTAACCTTGTGGAGTGATGGATTGTCGTGCTGAAAGTGGAGTGAGGGAGAAATGGAGACGGAGAGGAAGAAATGTAGATACTGTAACGTACTCCAGGGGGTCGGGAAAGGGATATGAATTATTAAGTAAAATTAATAATTGAAATAATTAACAGCTGCAAGAGATTTTTTTTTTGTCCATCCTCCACATAATAGAGGAGCAATGTTTAGTAGCAAGCTGGAGTAACCACTAGTAATTTGATGTTAATTAATTCGTTGGCCCAGCATTCCAAGCATTTATGGGTGTTTTCTCTCCTTATAAATATATTAATAAGTTTTAAGTCATTCTACAAAAGTAATTTCAAAAATAACAATAATAATAATAATAATAAAAAAAGGTCCTGGCAAATGCAAGTCATTTATTTTTGATCAGTAATTAAAATGGCTTTCCCCCCTCCCCATCCATGTACATCAGAGGAAAATGGCTTTGTTCGAAGGAGCTTCTAATTCCTATTCTTCTTCCTCTGATAGGAATCGATAGTATTTGCTGTTTGGGGCCAGATTTATGGATTATTTTTCACTGTGGCCTTTTGGAGTTTGTTACTGGGTCTCCTGAAGACAAGAGGTTTTCCTTCCCCCAACCCCATCGCTCTGAACCCCTTGGATAATTTAGGAGAGACTGGACAAGGCTCTAAAGGACAGAGCTAATGATGCATTTGGGGCTGAGAAATTTGAGGTGCTGAGTAAAAGGGTGATGGCTGTGGCTGGGAGGAGCTGAACCCCTCTGGAGGCCCCTCCTGGAGGGAGATCCATCTGGAGGGAGATCCAGAGGCAGATCTATGGGGCGCAGTGGGGTTTATTGCAATCCCAAACTCTCCACTGCAGGATTGGAGGTGCGGGATGCAGAGAGATGCAGGGCTGCTCTAAGAAGCACATCTCTGGGACTGCTCTGCTGCCCCCCACAGCTGTGTCTGTGGGGTGGAGAGGCCCCCACATGTCCCTGTTTTGAACAGTGGAGGTGTCTGACACCTGTCCTGGGTTTTGCTCCCTCTTCTCACCTGCGCCCCACAGCGAAATCCCCCGATTTGGCGGTGCCATCCTTCCTTGCTGATGGCTCAGGAAAGGGTTGGTCTGGATGTGTTTGGGGTGCTCCATGTCAAGGTTGCTCGGTGTTTGGGTTGCTTGGTGTTCGAGTTGCTCAGTGAAAATAACAATAATAATTTGGGATACTTGGCATTTGGGATGTTCAGCATTTGGGATGCTTGGTGTTCGAGTTGCTTGGTATTTGGGATGCTTGGATTTTGGGATGCTTGACGTTCAGGTTGCTCAGCATTCAGGATGGTCTGTGTTCAGCTGCTCCGGTTGCTTGGCATTTGGGATGCTTGGAATTTGGGATACTTGGCATTTGGGATGTTCAGCATTTGGGATGCTTGGTGTTTGGGGTGCGTGTTGTTCGGGATGACAATGCTTGGAATGGTTGGAGTTTGGGATGCTCAGCATGTGGGGTGTTTGGTGCTTGGGATGCTCAGCATTTGGGATGCTCAGCATTCAGGATGATCAGTGTTTGGGATGCCCAGCTTTCGGGATGCTTGGTGTTTGGGATGCTTGGCACTGGGGAGGCTCAGTGTTTGGGATGCTGTGTGTTTGGGATGCTCAGTGTTTGGGATGCTTGGTGTTTGGGACGCTTAGTGTTTGGAATGCTCAGTGTTTGGAATGCTTGGCACTGGGGAAGCTCAGTGTTTGGGATGCTCAGTGTTTGGGATGCTGTGTGTTCGGGATGCTGTGTGTTCGGGATGCTGTGTGTTCGGGATGCTCAGTGTTTGGGATGCTGTGTGTTTGGGATGCTCAGTGTTTGGGATGCTGTGTGTTTGGGATGCTGTGTGTTTGGGACGCTCAGTGTTTGGGATGCTGTGTGTTTGGGATGCTGTGTGTTTGGGACGCTCAGTGTTTGGGATGCTGTGTGTTTGGGATGCTGTGTGTTTGGGATGCTCTGTGTTTGGGATGCTCAGTGTTTGGGATGCTGTGTGTTTGGGATGCTCTGTGTTTGGGATGCACACTGGCTGTGGCAGCAGATGGAATGTGCTGGATGGCAAATGGCATCTGTGTCCTCCGGGAGCAGCGGGATGTTATCTGCAGGCAGCAGCAGCCTCGGCGTGGCCCTTTGCAGAGCTCAGCACAAAACAGTGGAGCAGGCAAGGAACTAATTCCCATCCTCATCAGCAGATGGGAGTGAGACCTATTTCTGGCCTGGCTGGTGGGAGAGGAGGTTGCAGGGAGTTTTGGATATCCAGGCTGCTTTGGAGTTGGGTGGCAGGGGCTATTTAGGTGCTGAGCTGGAGGGATGGAGGAGGGAGTCTCAGGATACGGAGCAAAAGGTGGGAAATCTTTTTTTCCCTCACTCCAAATGCTGTAGGAGCTGTGAGGTGCCTGGCAGCAGGGACTGACTGCTCCTGCCCCAGGGAGTGAAGGAGCATTAAAAGTTGGAAGTTAAAATGATGGAGCTGAGCTATAGCAGCAGAATTCTGCGCACTTCTCCCACTCAGGGATTTGCCCTATATTTAATTTTTTTCCCTGACTGCTTTAGTGACTCTGTAAACGTTGCAGAGTTTTTGTATGTGATTTTTTTTTTTTTTCCCCTTCCTGCCAGATGAAGTGGGTTTGGTTTTTATTGAATCAGTTCCCTCCGAGGATAGAGGTTGCGAGTGGATAAAACCTCTTTCAATCCCATAAAAATGCCGTCAGGGGATTCACTTAAATTTATTTAATCCTGTGCACTTTATCGCGGTCACTTCATCATGGCAGGTAAGTGGATGCTAATGGATCCCTTCTTTTTATGGCCTGCAGCCTCCTGGAATTAGATCCCCCAGCTGCAAATCTCTCGATTGCAGTTGGCATTTTATCTTCTTTCTTTTATTTGATTAGTTGGGGGGGGGG
>VXAY01004698.1:937569-998885 GCA_013399855.1 Oxyruncus cristatus | reverse complement strand
AGCTAGGGGGGGGGGGGGGGAGTGAGAGGCAGGACACCCATTTTAGGGTATTAAGGCCAGGACAGCTCCTTGATTTAATCTACTCTGACCTTCTGGGCAGCACCAGCCAAAATTTCACCTGGAGGAGACGCTCTGAGGATGTCAGGACATGAAATCCTCCCATCCCGGGGAAGCCGGGATCTCTCTGTCTGGGGTTGCATTGATAAAAAACACGCAAAGCTTTTGCTCCTCTCTGCCTCGGCAGTGAGTCAGAGTTGCTGTGGATTTGCCTCTGCTGCTGGCCTGATTCACTCTGCTCCAAACCTGACAGGCCCTTTTCATTGAAACGTTGAACTTCATTGTCACGGAACCATTTCCTTTGATAAAGTCGAAGTGTTTGGGTGCTCTCGGGTGAAGGTTGTTGAATTGCCTGCTCCATTAATGCTTTTAAAACGGAGATATTTTTTCCTGTGCTGTCACAATTCTGCTCTCTTTTTTGCCTTTTTTTTCTTCTTCCCCCCCCCCACTGTGAACTGGCTTTAGGATTCAGTTCTGGCTGCTAAATCTGAAGGGTTGTCCTGCCTGACCTCCCGGCTTCAGCCTGGGTGGTGCTCAGGCTCAAGAGGGAGGGATCAGCACCCGCAGCCACGTGGAGCTCCAGCACCTGTGATGCTCTTGAACCCTTTCCCACCAGGAAAACATATGTCTCCAGGAAATGGGGAGCTTGGATGGAAATTCAGACCAGCTTAGGCTTTGGGGACCCTAGAGGCTGCATTGGGGCATCACCGGGTTGTCCCCAAGGGTGGCAGAAGGGACATCTGCAAATCTGTCTCGGAGGGCTGAAAGGCTCCTCAGGCAGTCGTGGAATGTGTTATAAGGTCTTATCTCTGGGAAAATCTCACCTGGGGGAGATAAAGGAGAGTTTCCCGATGGAAAAATGTCCTTTTAGAGCACCAGCCACCAAAATCAGTCCCGACTCCAGAATAATCTGCAGGGGAAAACACAAAGCCTGGTGCCGGGAAAGTTAATCTGGGGGTTGGTACCATGTGTTTGTTGGTTCCCAAAGGGATTTATTGCCTCTTGGAAGGGATCCCCCATACTCCAGAGCATCCCTCAGCTCGCACTCTTCTCCTGCTGTCCCCCAGGCAGGGAAAGGTTGGTGTTGGAGTGTTAATGAGAAAACTAAATAACGCTGGAAACACAAAACCATCGGGCGAAAAACCAGAGGTTTTGAGTTATTAAGGAGCCACTCACTGCGGAGGGAGAGGGAGGGGATATTGGTGTTTGGGAAGTCCAATTATTTCTCAGCTGCAGACAGTCTTATTAACTTGGGCAGAAAATTAATTACTCTAATTAGAAAAACTCATCGGGGTTTGGTGAGGAGTTAGTGGGGGAGATGACAGTGGTGGGGGGAGTTGGGGAGTCACAGCAGCCATGGGAGGGAGGGGGCAGAAGGAAACACGAGCGATGGGGGAGCTGCTCAGATTAATGGGAGCAAAGGAAGGGACAGGAGAGAGGAAGGAGGATTCTTTTTTTTTAGTCATAGTGGTCTAAATTTAGCAATTTTAGTCTTGAAAAAACATGAGTATTCCTATATGTGCGTACTTGTATGAGTAAAATAAATATATATATATATGCACAAACTCATATATATATATGTTAAATAAATATAGAATGCAACACAGAGGAGATTTATCAGGGGGTTTCTGTGGGTGGTTGTATTTATTTCTGATGTGCCAGTCCATCAGCATGGGGGGTTGTTAGAAAGTGCCGGGTGGGTGTTTTTTTGGTTTGTTTTTTTTTATCTTCATGGATTTATGAAGTCCTTAAAACATCTGTTCTGTCCTGATTCCACAGTCCTTTGGCAGCCCGGGGAGAGACAGAGACGTTCCTGCCTGTCTGGGCCTGGTTTGGCTGGAGACACGTTGATAGTGGTGATGGAGGAAAGGGGAGCAGGATCCCTCCTTGGAAAGGACGGGGTGAAGGGAGTTCATCCAGGCCTGGTGCTGGTGGGGCAAAATGCTGCGGCGTGGGAGGGGGAAATCGGGATTTGGGATTTTTTGAAGGGGTCTTACAGGGGTTGAGTAGAAAATCAGCTTTTACTCCTTTCCTCCTCTGAGCTGTTGGTTACAGAGCGAGTGTATTCAGTCATGCCCCACGGAGGTGAAGACGATGCTCAGGCACGTGCTGGGATTCCTGGGATGGCCCTGTGCAGACCCAGGAGCCAGGAGCTGGACTTTACGATCCTTGTAGGTCCCCTCCAACTCAGGATATTCTGTGTTTTTATGACCTTCTCACCTCAGGAGTAGCGAGGCCAGAGATGGGCAAGGACCAGGATCTTGCAGCCAGTCCTCTCACCACAAAACCCGGCAGCCAACCCTGGAGCGTTGGAAAAGCCCCACAAACTGAGGCAAAGCCCAGACCTGGGGGAAGCCGAGCGCCCAAACCGTGTTTGGGACCTTGGTGCCGTCTACGAGTTGCCACTTTTCCAAGCTGAAGCGAGGCACTGGTTCTAAGGACAGAAGGGGGTTGTGCCTGTATTTGCAGCTCTGCCGCACCCCTGCACGGACCACCCTGTACCCCCCATCCCGGGGAACAAAGGAGGTGACATTGTGGGATCCTCGGTGGCTGAGCTGATTCTCCGGCCCCGCCGGTTGCACGGCCCCAGCTTTTCCCCAGTGCCTTTTCTCTGATGGCTTTGCTGCCTGTTACTGAAATAACCTGTCAAGCTCCTGCTAATAATGAGCCATAAGTCAGATTCTCTCTGGTAGGTTGCCCTGGGTGTCTATCACAGTCTTTAGGGGTGACCCAATTATGGTAATTGGCCAATTCCGCTCCTGGTGCTCAAAAAGAATGGGCAAACAGAGAGGAGGAGAACTAAAAGCTCCCTGGAAATTAGCAGAACCCCCCAGTACAGCTATTTTTCAGACCCCCTTTTTGGCATGAGGTGCCTTTAATATTAACCTCCTCATCTGATACCTGCGGAGAGCAGCGAAATAAAACCCCAAATGCAGTCGGTCACATCAGTGATGCTCCGCTCAGGTACCACATCGTGCACTCCAGCCCCAGGATTGCTCACAACCCAGACATACAGACGTTTGTTCGGCTTCATGCCCGAAACTCGCTATTTAGAGCAGTAGTTTCCCTCCCACTCAGTCATAAGACCTTGATTTTGCAAGAATATCTCAGATTACTCAGAGGTGGACTCAAAGGGGGAAGGTAGAGCAGTGATTTCTTTTCCACCCAGCTGTGTGTGACATGTACCTTCAGTTAGTCAGGGCAAGATAAAGGGAGTAAAGAACAATTTTAAGCCCCATCCTTGCTCCTTTCCACACGCCACCACCCACCTTCTGTTTCCCCACACGCCGGCCTTGTGCAGAGCCCCGGTGTTATTTCTGCACCGGAATAATAATAATCCAGGGAGAACACACTGTTACAACTGCTGTGACCTCCTGCCCAGCCTGCTCCGCTGAAACGCTGCTGGAATTGCAACTTGGCACCGAGCTTTGTAGTGAAGGATTGCTCCTGGCTAATCTATAATTTACAAAACACGCTCAGATTCATTTTTTATGGGCTGTTTTGATACGATGCCATTTAAAGAGCGGAAGGAAACAACGCACCTTTCTTTTTTTTTTAAAGGTTGCTCCTGGTTCTTCTCTCTCTTTTTTTTTTTTTTTTTTTTTTTTTTTTCCCTCTCTTTTTCCCGCTCTTTCGGGAGGGCACGTTACTTTTCCGACCGCAGAAAGGGAATTTCTTCCCTGCAGTGCCGGGGACAGAGCTTTGTGTCATGACCTGCGCCTTCACCACCCGAGGTGGTTGTGCTCACAACCCCTCTGCCTATTCCTCTTGGCTTTTCCCCCCTCCCTTGGCTTGGGGTACATGTTTAGAAGCAGGGAAATGACGGATTTACTGCACTCCCTGTTTTTGCTCAGGAAGGCTGGGCAGGGAAGGAGAGGGTGTTGCTTGGATTTTCCACCCCTGTCATCATCCAGTACCTCCTGCAGCCTCTTAAGCCTGGAGAACTGAAAGAGGGATGTAAAATTCCTGATATACCGAGAGGAAAAGAGTTTCTTCTGGCAGTGGGGTGGCTCAGCAGGGAGGGCAGAGCCTTTTTGGGGGCACCAAGGCTTGTTTCTCCTATGGCAGTGCTTCTCCCAGGTGTTTTATTGCCTGCAGGCTCCTCTCCTCCTCCGTATGCTGTTTTATGGTGCCCCTTTCTGACTAATGCAAATCCCATCCAGCATATATTAGTGGGAAGGGCATCATTAGAAGGAAGAGCAGCACTGTGAAAAACCAGCCATGAATCTTCTCGGGCTCACAGGGCCCTGTGAGTAGCACAGGAGGGATTAAATATGTTCATCTCTCCAATCCAAAGGCAATGGAGGAGGTTTCTCTGCAGACCCCCGGCTGCAGCGTGTCCGTGGTGGGATGATGTAGCTCTAATTAACCTCCTCCCTGATGGAGACTGAGCTTCTTTGCAATCCCCCACGAGTTGCCCGGTGTGGGAAGCAGTGTCTTGAGCAGGAAAAGCTTCATATCTGTTGATAAATAGAGGCCCTGGCCCAGGTTGCCCAGAGAAGCTGTGGCTGCCCCATCCCTGGAGTGTCCGGGGCTTGGAGCAGCCTGGGACAGTGGAAGGTGGAACGAGTGAAAGGAGGGTGGAACGAGATGATCTTCAAGGTCCCTTCCCACCCAGACCATTCTGGGATTCCACGACACAGCTCTTGGGGGTGGCAGGATGGGGCTCTTGGGGGTGGTGGGTGGCAGGGTGGGGATGCCATGACGTCGGTCCCTGCGTTAAGAGGCATCAAACTCCGAGAGATGCCTGAGGAGGAGTGAACCGGGCTCTGGGGAGGAGCACGTGGGTGAGGAGCACTGAACAGAACCAAACTGATAATGAATGCTGCTGTTCCAGCACCTGTCACAACTGCTCAGGAGTTTAATGCTGTGCAATTTCAGACGAGAGAAACATCTTTCAGTGATGATTGCTGCAGCTTTTTTTTTTTTTTTTTTTTTTTTTATGGGGAAAAANTTTTTTAATAGGGGAAAAATATCCCAAGCTCTCGGTGCTTCTTTTTATCCCCTTTTGTAAAGGTGGGGAAACTGAGGCAGCGTATTGCACAGGCAGATCTGGGGTGGGTTCCTGGGGCATCACTCCCACGCTCCTGGAAATCCTTGGGAAAGAACTGTGCAGTGCTCTTTGTGGAAGTCCACGTAGCCACCACTTGCTGCACAGTTAATATTTAGGTCAGCGGAATGTAATTCCTTTTAAAATCCTAATATTGTCACTGTAATTGCAAATGTTTTCGTTAGGCTCCCAGCACTTGGGAGCCTGGCACAGGCCTGCAAAGGGGGTTTGTTTCTTGCCCGGGTGTCCTGGCTCCAAAGCAATACCAAGGAACACTTTGCCCTTCTTTATATCCCACCTCCAAAGCCCAAGTGAGTAGCTGATACAGGGATTTGCATCCGAGAATGGACGAGGAGAGACACAAGAGGTGTTGCCAGGCTGTCAGCTGAGTGTCTCCTTTTCCAATTCCCCAGCAGGGAGAATTAGCTTCCCTTAAGTGAGTTATTGTGTCTCCAAGTCAAGGCTCTGCTTCCCGAGAATAAAACAAAACTCTCCGGGGATCGGCTCTTAATACCACCTGCCTGGAAGTCCTGATAGGGGACTTAATGCCAAAATGAATATTCATCCCTGGCGCTGGGAGTTGTGATCCTGCTCCCTGGCTCGGGAGGGATTACAGCCCTTTCCAGGAGGGATGGCGGGGGGGTGGCTTGCTTTGGGATGGGGAGCAGAGGAGGGGCTGTCTGTCCCCGCATATCCCGAGGCTCTGGTGCCTTGCTGACCTAGGTTGGGATAAGGCACAGAAAGTGGTGCTGCCTTCCCCATGTGCTTCCTTCTTTCCAGTCTAAAGATCCAGGACTTTTAGACCCCAGGGAGATAATTCCACGCTGCTGCTGGCACCCATCCATCTGTCTGTCTGCAATGCCCCCGTGAGCACCCCGGGTTTGCAGCCAGCCCTGAATATCCTGGGGCATTTCCTGGGCAGGACTGGATCCTCTACCTGGAAATACCAGGGAGAAAACCGCAGGAATCAGGTCCTGGATAGCAGAGCTCCTTTGCAGCTTCGTTGTCCCGAGCTGGGGCTGGAGGAAGCTCTGCCAAGCCCTGTGGCAACTTGCAGGAGATGGCTGGACTTCGTTCTGCCTTGATTAAATGTTTTTACAGCGGTTAATCCACACAATTCCCTTCGCATGTTGCTGCTCAGTGATATCCACCTGGGATAATTTGGGATGGTGCCGGGACGAGGGACATCTCCCGCCGCCTCCCCCGCTCCGGGGGATTTCGAGCACAATTTTTCCTTGCCGTTTCCTTGCCAAAATCACAACCTGTGCAAACTCTGCCCCGATCAAATCTATCAAGCCCCCATTTCGGAGCCGTGTGTTGATCAGGGAAATGGACTCGAAATTGGCCCCTTTAATGGGAACACGGCTCCCACAGAAGTGTTGGAATTAATGGCAGTGCCCTGCTGCGAGCTGGCAAGTTGGGCATTTGATTCCAGTGACAGGAAATTGCCATAATTTCTCCTCCACGCTCCTCTCAAGTGACAGAAAGCCTCTCTCCTCTTTTTTTTCCCCCCCTTATTTGTTTATTTTGGGAGAAGGGGATGGTACGTGGGCGCTTTTCCCCATCCAAAGGGTTGCCTTGTTTTCATGGCAACCCCTGCTTAGCAGCAGACCTTTTGTGCAGTGAAAAAGGGAGGGAGAAGGGAGGTCTGGAGGAAGAAAAGTATGGCTGGGAGGGAGAAAAGGCTGGAAATTAGATCCTAAGGGCTGGTTTCTTAACTGGGGCTGTTGCTGTGTGGATATTCTTCCCTGGTATAACCCAGCTGGCAGAGGGTGTCCGAGAGCTGGGTTGGACTTCCAAGGAGCTCTGGGGTCCTCAGGGTGCCATTCCCACAGAGCATTCCCCTCTGGCCCATCCGAGCCATCCTGCAGATCATCAGGAATGACTTCTCCTGGCAGAGCCCCTTGTCCCACAGCAATCAGGCGTCTCCTTGGGTGACATCCTGGAAAAAACCAGGTCCCTGGCGGCTCACCTTTGCCAAGGGAGAGCGGCTTCTTAATTTAGATGCTGCAGTCCAAGTGTGTAAATGTCCCAACCCCGATGCTGTGGGTCTGGGCTGTGTGCTCTCGCCCTGCCTGAAGGTCACCCTCATCCCCCTGGATGCTCCGTTGGATTTGGGGGCTCTTGTTTTCCCTCCTTTTTCCTGCTGGCAGAGGTTGCCCGGGGAGACTGAAATACCAAAGGGTATTGTAAAACAGGAGGGAGGGCTGCAAAGAGGGGTTGTGTGGGTGCTTGTGGAGCACTGAACACTGTCGTGGGAAACACCAGAGGAGGAGGGGAATGACTTTGTCGTCGGAGCAGGTTTGTGCAGCGTCACATAAGTGAGACCTGAAGCCACCCGAGCAATGAGGACCCCCCCACCTTGGGGTGGGGATGTCCCAGGAGCTGGAATCAATGCCTGACCTCATATTTGACCACTTGACTCCTCAACCCTCATGCTCAGCATGTCCTGGGCTTTTTCCAGGATGAGCTGAAATCCCTGGGCACGGGATGTGCCTTTGGGTGTGGAACACCAGCAATGCCAGAGGATGGAGAGGATCCCACATCTCCTGGCGTGGTGGCAGAGGGACTGATGGGGTATTTTTTTCCCCTTGGGCTGTAGCAGGACCCACCTAAAACCCAAAGAAGAGTGGGGTTTCTTTCTCTACCTTTTTACAATTATTTATCTCGCTGTTGTTTTCCTTGGGCTCGGCTTGGAGCAGGATGACTTATATCTGCTCAAGTTAGGATCCTTTTATTTTTAACCAGACCTGGCCCTAAGTCATCCAGCTCTCCTCAACAGAGCTGTAAATTTTCTGAGGCAGCCTGGCAGCCAGTGAACAGGCTGAGGACACTGGGAGAAATGAGTTTCTGGGGGTATGGAGGGGATGAGAAGCTCTTGGTATCCTCTTCCAAGGAGGGAATTGGTGCAGGGGTCGTGGCCCAAACACCCCGAAGCGTTTCTTGGGCTGTTTTTGTAGGAAAATGGGATGAGGTGCTTGTCTTCTCCCTAAAGGAACATTGTCTAAAGAAATTATGGCAGGATGGCAGTGGAGGACAGGAAAATGCAAAGGAGAGTACACAGGTGTGTGTGGAGAAATCTGTAAATAAGGCTTACAAATAAATGAAATGCAGCTGTGAAGATCCCCAGCTGATGAAGGTGGTGCTTTTGGTGAGGCAGTTTGCCTCACCCAACTGATATATTGGCATGAGCTGCCTGCCATCAGGTCCCAGAGGCTCGGGAGGGAGGTAAGTGGGACCTGATCCTGGTTTTCCTGGTGGAAATCCAAGGAGCAACCCACTGTTGTGGGTTCAGTGGTGAATTAACAGGGTTGGCAGCCGTGGAGGAGGAGCTGGTTTGTGGGTTTGGGGCTCCTGTTTGGTTTCCTGCTGGTGTGTGAGAACTGGGTAGCCCCTTTTGAGGGCTCTCAGACATGCCCTTTTTTGCTGGAATAATGTGCCCCCTCTCTGCTCCGGGGCACATGGCTCCAGACAAGCTCTAGGAATTCTAGACAAGCTCCTCCCCTTCGTGTCTGTGTGTGTATCTGTAAGGGGGTGTTGCCACCACTGGTTTATAATTATGGAATGTTCCTTTTTTTGGGAGAGATGTTAAAGCCCATCCAGTCCCACCCCCTGCCATGGGCAGGGACACCTTCCACCAGCCCGGGTTGCTCCAAGTCCTGCCCAACCTGGCCTTGGACACTTCCAGGGATCCAGGGGCAGCCACAGCTTCTCTGGGCACCCTGTGCCAGGGCCTCCCCACCCTCACAGCCAGGAATTCCTTCCCAATATCCCACCTCTCCCTGCCCTCTGGCAGTGGGAAGCCATTCCCTCAGTCCTGTCCCTCCATCCCTTGTCCCCAGTCCCTCTCCAGCTCTCCTGGAGCCCCTTTAGGCCCTGCAAGGGGCTCTCAGGTCTCCCTGGAGCCTTCTCCTCTCCAGGCTGAACCCCCCCAGCTCTCCCAGCCTGGCTCCAGAGCAGAGGGAGCATCTCCAGCCCTCGGAGCATCTCCGTGGCCTCCTCTGGACTCTCTCCAGGGGCTCCTTGTCCTTATGTTTGTGGCCCCAGCTCTGGTTTCCCATCACTACACCCCACACTGAAGCCGTGCTGAGGCTGGGGCTGAACGTTGCTGTGGACTTGGGAGGAGAAATCCAAGGGTGTCACTGATTCCTCGGCTTCCAGTGGCAGCCGAGCCTAATTCCGGCCGTGCTCCCCAAAGGAAGGTTACATCTCTCTCTTTCTTCCCCCCCTTTTCCAGCCAGCTCCATCCTGTGATCCCGACTGACCTTCTTAAAAGGGATCAACCGCATCAAATGAAGAGATGAAGAGTGAAGGGAGGAGCCGGGAGGGGGAGGAGGAGGAATGAAATTAGGAGCAGATATTAATAACCATGTTAAATATTTATCTGACCTCCTTTCACACGATCCTTTTTAATGGTGACCCAAAAAGCTGATGTGCTAATATTCGCTCTCGCTCTCCTTTCTGCCTCTCTGTCAAAGCTTTGAAGCTGAGCAGGGAGGGGGGAAAAAACAAACCCTTCTTTCCCACCCTGTTGCTTTGGGCTGTGGGAGAAATCGGGATCCCAGAGGAGCCTCGACGAGCAAAGTGACGCTGATGACGACGGGGGTTGCGTTCACGGACTTCTGCCTTGGTGTTGCTCCTTCACATCTGACTGGAGGTTTTGTGGGGTATTTTAAATTTTTTCCTGAGTTATGTTTCCAGCAGTCCCGTTCTGAATGGCCCCGGGCTCTTCGAGCTGAAGGCCAGGGAGGTGTCGCTGCCTTGAACACTCCTGCTCGCTCGGAGCTCAGGGCCCGGGAAGCATTTTCTGCTCGCTGATTAGGGGTGGTGTTCAGGTCATTAGGGAAGGCTGGTGAGCTCCTCACCAGCTTCCCCTCTCCGCACCTCAAAGCCTCTTGTGTTGGAGTGCAGAAATGTCTGCTGAGATTTGACCTGTTCAGATGAAGATGAGAGTGAGGAAGTGTGTGAGAGCCGGAGGGGTTTGGTCGTGGCTGTTCCGAGGCCGGCCCAAGCTGGGGCACAGGGGAAAGTCAGCAATAATTCAGCGTGATTTTAATTCAGGGAGCTCCACCGCCTGTTTCTGATCACATTTTTTGCTGTTTTTCCACTTAGCCCTTCAGTTTCCTTCTCCCATCAGCTCCTGAATTGCAGGAGCATCAGCTGTGCATCCAAACTGCTCCGTGTTTTCCTTCACCTCATCAGCTTGCCTTTTGCTGCCGAAGTGCCTGCTGTGCTTTCTCTCTTGTTTTGGTGGCTCAAAGCCTGTAAAAAGCCCTTGAGAAGCAACGTGAAATATCCTCTCCTATTATGGTATTTGTCTTTTGAAAGGAACCTGAATCCATTAGAAGCAGGGCTGAATACAGGACTGGGATTTTTCTAATCTCGCCAACACCAGCCCCCTGGGATGAGACCATTTCAGTCAGCTTGACTGGATCCTCTGGGATTTAATTTGTGTTTCAATTCAAGCATCGGTTAAGCCACACCACTGCCCCCCTTGGCCTTAGTTGCCCCTGGGCAGGGTGGAGCTGAGGGCAATCACCCAGCTCCAAGAATCAAACTGGGTGAGTCCTTCCCTTGCTCCAGCATCCTGTGGAACCAACAAGCATTTCAGTGGGGCAGCACTTGTTTTTTGGGGCTAAAGTCGTGGAATTAGGGATAAAAGGTAGCATTTGAATCTACTGTCAGTGCACAGAGGCCCTGGCACAGATTGTCCAGAGTGGTTGCGGACTCCCCATCCCTTGGAAGTGTCCAAGGACAGGTTGGATGGGGCTTGGAGCAACCTGGGCTACTGGAAGCTGTCCCTGCCCATGGCAGGGGGTGGAACTGGATGATCTTCAAGGTCCCTTCCAACCCAAACCATTCCATGATTTTTCCAATGGAATGGCTGTTTCTAGGACCTGCTAGAGGTACAGTTAATTGCTTTTCTTTTAGGGGAAAAAGAAAAATCTTTTTTTTTTTTCCCCTGCATTCCTGAGCTTGTCCTGGATGGAGATTTGCTGCTGAGAGTTTTTCACCAAGTCCCCGTCCCCACCGCCTGGAGCAAGACAGAAACGTGTTTAATCTTCCTAAGTGTAATCCTGTTGTAGAACAGGAAATTCTCAGCTGGTCAGAGAGGATATTAAGATGCCTGCTCTGAAAAGTGTTTGAAATTATCATCATTAATCTGGAAATGATTATTGCTTAGTTCAAGCTGAGTAACGTGAAAAATAAAGTTAACCTGAAGTGTATACGGGGAAAAGTAAATTGGATTTTTTAAAAAGCTCTCGTTTGCCTAATGGAAGATAAGATTAATAGCACGGCTCGGGAATTCAGGAAAAGTGCAGATCTCCAAAACTTGAAGCAACTGGCTCTTGAGATGTTTGGAAACCTCCCCAACGGGGAGATTTTTGTCTGGTGCTCTCCCTTCCAACCAAGGTATTCCAGGAGTGCCATTCCATGAGCCGGAGGTGTTGTGAAGGGCAGGTGGGCCCAGGGAAGGGGTGGGGGTGCAGGTGTGTGAAATGGGCTGCAGGCACCTCATCTCATCTTCAGGCAGCGTCAGAGGAGACCTTGGCCTCTCCAGGTCATCCAGGTCTGACCTCCAACCAAGTGCAGGGGCTGGGAGTCCCCACTGGGGACCTGGGGCTTCCTCCAGAACCTCTCCCTGGAGGATTTGGGCTTCGACAGAGCCTCCCCTGTCACTGCCTTTCACCAAATTTGGGTTAGTTTGGGTCGCCTTCTATTTTTGAGCTGAGCCTGGCAGATGGAGAAAGCCACAGGAGGGAAGGGAGGGCTTTGGGAGGAGGTTCTTCTCCGTGTGTTTCGAGCAGAGATCTGAGATAATCGCTGCTTTTCCCCTCTTGCTGTCAGTCCTGTCTCAAGTTGGTTGCTGTGATCTCTGCCTGGTTTATTTTTTCTGGTTTTCTCTCCGATTTGGATCTGAGAGCCATCTCCTCCTGACACCTGCTGATCTCTGATAGCAGCACGGGAATAAATCCTGGATGTCTCTTGCCTCCTGGATCCACGCTGATGCTCCTCATACCCAGGTCCAGCAAACTCCTGTCCCCACCCCTGTCCCGGGGCCCGTGTTTGCACTGACAGAAGGTTAATGCCGGTGGGGTTTCACAACTTTTTGATTTATTGTCTTCCGGCATTCATCACTCTTTTCTTTAAATTAAAACTCCCTCCAGATGGGGTCTGTGACACAGATTTATTGATCTGCAATAAAACCTCCCTCATAACCTGTACAGCTGCCCATCCATCTTGCGGTGAAGGAGGGATCATTTCTCTGTGGATGTCCCAAGAATGAAAGCGAGCTGTTAACTTTTTCCCTCTTCTGCCCATCTTGTTTCTTCCATGATTTCCGTGCCTCAATCTCAGGTCATTTACAAGGCACTAGATGGGAAGAACATCAGCTCTGAGCTCCTTCTGTCTTCAGGTGGGATTCTTGGGGTGGTCCTGTCCAGGGCCAGGAGCTGGACTTTGATGATTCTTGTGGGTCGCTTCCAGCTCAGGATATTCTGTGATTCAGGTGCCCAGGAGGTGATGTGGTGGCAGAAGAACCACTTGGAAAGGTCTCAAGGGATGGTACAAGGCATCAGAGTTTATTTTAGGTTCTGTAAGCCCCAATGAGTCTTCTGTCCTCTACTCATGAGGATGTGCAGAGGGAGGGAGTAATGGCAATAAGTTTTGTGGCTTCTCTGGTGCAAGAAACAGCGGGAGTTAGATGCTGAAATACGTTCTAGCAAGGTAAACTGGCTGGAAGCTGGAATGACCTCCTTGTTTGTGACTTCTGGCAGCCACTTGGGGTTTTTTTCACAAATGTCTCAGTTTCCTAACCCATGAGGAACCCAATCTGAAGGTGATGTCTTTGGTGGTGATGGGATTTTGTTCAAGGCTTGGTTTTCAGTGCTGTGATCACACCTTCTGTAGCGATTTCAGTCTTGGACCGGAGTCTTAGTAGGGTTGGTTGTTTTGAGAAGTGTGTCCAGAAGGACAATTGTGTGTGTGATGCAAAATATCACAGAATCCTAAACTGCTTTGGGTTGGATGGGACCTTAAAGATCATTCTGTCCCACCCCCTGCCATGGGCAGGGACACCTTCCACCAGCCCAAGTTGCTCCAAGCCCCATCCAGCCTGGCCTTGGATACTTCCAGGGATCCAGGGGCAGCCACAGCTTCTCTGGGCAACCTGTGCCACGGCCTCCTCACCCTCACAGGGAAGGAATTCTTCCCAATATCCCATCTAACCCTGCCCTCTGGCAGTGGGAAGCCATTCCCTCTTGTCCTACATGCTTTTGTAAGCTGTGTCTCCACATGATGCTGAAGTATTGAGTTACTGCAGTTTCAGGCAGTATATATAAAAAATACATCCTCAGAACAGGTTCTTAAGTCTAGACTTGCCCAGTTAAATTCTTCTTCCTGAGTTTCCAACCAGAGAAAGATGAAAATTAAGTAGAAGGCAAAATTTCAGTGGCCTGAAGCCAACCCCTCAAACCTGCATTTGTGTGTGAAGTCTGGTGCCTGCCCTGATAGACCTGATATTTAACAGCCTCGGGAATCATGCAGAGTTGCTCATTCTTCAGGAAGCAAATGGGATTAGGGAAGGATCAGTTCATCCTGACAATTGGAACAGGGTTTTTTTCAGGTGCCTCGAAGCACAATGCTGCATGAAGCAGGATTATGGAGCGTCTGCACAAAGTCACTTGGCACACCGGGTGTTTATGGAGACCTGTGTAAGGCTGTCAGGTGTTGGCTGTGCAGGATGAATTTGGGTAACTGTTGACCCACCTACGTCCATCCAGGTCGTAGAATCACTGCATGATTTGGGTTGGAAGGGACCTTGAGGCTCACCCCTTCCACCTCCCTGCCGTGGGTGGGGATTCCACCCTCTGGATCAGATTGCTCAGGTCATAGTCATTCCCAAAAATGTCTCTTCTCACACTTCACCTCAACTCTCGAGGTGGTCACAGCTGTGCCAGCAGATGCTTTGAAGGACGTGGGGGCAGGTGGAACCACAGGAGTTCCACACTCGTGCTGGCAGAGAGGTAAATGGATGGATGAAGTGGCCCGGAAATGGGAGATGGGAAAGACGGGAGAGCCAGACAGGGAGTGAGCAGTGCCCATGGATAACTTGGGATGAGAGCTGGCCTGGCCAGGGGCGATCAGGGGAGGGTGGGTGAGTGTTGAGTCAGAAGGGAAGGCGCTGCCATTTATCACCATAATCAGGGAGCCCGGCTGAGAAGGTTTTAATCACTGTGCACGGAGCTGGAATGCAGAGCAAGTTTATGGTTTACAGTGAGCGGACTGACACAGCTGATTGATGTCAAATATGTCATGATGTATATTGTAAAGCCAGGAGATTTAATGGTGTAACTCCATGGTAGTGTTGGAAGTGAGGCGCTGCAAAGCAGGGAGTGATGGATGGGCTCATTTCCATGTAAAATTGCCGATGGCATTGACAGCACTGGTATGCAGAGGGAAGATAAGAGGGAGACAGTGAGATTCACTCTGACCCTGATATTGAAATACTGAAATACAGCTGTAGGATCATGTGGACTTTGCAAACCGAGTGCGTGTCTGGGTCTGTTTGAGCACACACACCCACACCCACACACACATATATATATACACACACACACACGGTTATAATTAATGTGCACAGGGTCCTGTGTGAGCCAGGACAGCTCTGGGTGCTGTTACCAGCCCTTGGCTCTGTCAAGAATAGTTTGTGCTCCTCCTACATCCTTGGGAAGAGGAATCCAGTTATCCCTTACCTTTGGAGGAGCTGGTCCTGGTGGTTTTTGGGGCAGCCTTGCAGGGCAAAGGAAGCTGGATTCCCACTGCAGGGGCTCAGCATGTCCCGTGGCACCAGGCTGGGTTTCCAGCTGCAGTGCTCCATTAACCCAGACTCCTGTTGTCACCTGAACATGTCAGGAGCACAACTGAGGCAGAAATTCCCTTTTGTAGCTCAGGATCCCCCTTCTAATTTTGGTTGACTTAAGGAAGGGGGAGAAGAGAAGAAGGAAGGAAACACGTGGCTGTGAGATGATACAAACTGAACGTGGCAGAGCAGAGAGCCCGGCCTAAACAAACTGTCAAAGCAGGTTTTATTTTCATTACTCCTGCTGCAAGCCCTTGAATTCCTGGCTGTGCTCTGTAACACCATCCTCAACGCAGTTCTTTAGGATAATGCCGCCGGGATTTGAGGAGCTGCTGGTGGGGACCCGGGGGAAGGCCATGAGGAGAAGCAGGGCTTTGGCTTCTGGGGGAAATGGGAAGCCTGGAAGGGATTCAGGAGTCCAAGAAGTTGCAGACCCATTCTGGGGTGGTTTTACCAGGATTTAACTCTCCTTTGACCCTCTCCAGCTAGAAGCCGTTCTGCTGCCCCACACAGCAGCAGTGGACCTGTCCCTGGTGAAAATGCCTCCAGTGAAGCTGAGGGACTCACCCCTGGATGAGCCATCCCACTTATCTCACGGAGAAACTTGGAGAGAGAATCAAGGGAAGAGAAAAGCTGGTTTGGGGGAAGAACACGGGAGCAGCCCAGGGCGGGGATGGGTGGGAAAGAGAAGGTTGTATAAGTCCCGTGCTCCCTAATGAGCATTACTGAGGGTATTTACCTTCTTCTACTTGGTCCTGTTGCCTTCGATCCTGTCCCTCTTTTCAACCTTCTGGAATGACTGTCTTGGAAGGGCCAAAATTGGGGTGTTTTCAGAGGCAGGTTGACTAAGCACCAAGTGAGCTGACCCTGATATAAACACTTAAGAGGCTTTACGGGGGATTAGGTGACTGTATTTTAATGTTGTATTTTAAGCAGTTGTGGAGATGTGTTGCAGGTCTGCCTGGGGCTGTGGATTCACCCTCCATCCCTGTCCCTGCCTGCTGATGCTTCTGGGACAGATGGACGGAGTGGAGCAGGCAAAGGATAGTATTTCCAGGAATTAATTTGAGTTGCTCCCTCCTTAAATGAAAAGCCTGATATTGAAATTATCCTTGAAAAGGACTTCTCCCTCCTCCCCCCCCCCTTAAATTTATGAACTCCCCTCTGCGGTGTGTTTGGAGACAATTATAAATTATAGAGTAGCCATATATCTGAGCCACAGCTGGAGGCAAAGGGGCTCTGGTAGGGAGAGAAGCCATGGGGGTGAGGGCAAAAGGATTTAGGATTTTTTAGATTCGTTTGGCTTGCTGAGCTCATTTTGGTTCTGATCCTAAATCCTTGGAAGATGGTGTGTATCCCATTTGCCATTAACTCTCACAGACTCCAGAGAGCCTTTTTCTGAGCAGAAATCAGGATTGCAATACCAGATCAGTGCAATGTCCTATCTCCAAGAGCTGCCAGCAGCAGATGCTCAGGAAAAAAAGTAAAGGGAGAGTTATGCTGGAGCAATAAATTTTATCTGGGAAGCTGGATGGGGGCTGCACAAACAATTATGCTTAACCTGTCCTTGCCCAGATGGGTTCCCGAGATAAAATAGAGGGTCACCAGGATTTGAAGTGTTGTTGGATGTGGGAGAACTGAACATCTCTGTCCCCGGGTAGCCCTGAGCGCCAGGAAATGACAGGGAGATAAAGAAGGGTTGGTGCAGGTTTATTTTCTTGCACTTCCCCTCTGCAGCTCCTTGAATCTGTGTCCAGGGCATTGGTGGAATCGCTGGAAGCGCCTCACGGAGCACCATTCCCAAGAAATGGGTGTGTGTTTTGTTGGATTTGGGGTTGGCAGGGGGGAGTCTCCCACGTGGCCACTTGCAGGGGTGCTGCAGCCGTCCCCTCACCCGCCCTGTGCCTCCAAAGGGGGTCCATACGGTACCAAACACGGATGCACTCGGGGTTGCCCTAATCCCAGTGGACATCCTGGCATTACAGCTTCCAATTGGCCAATTTTAGAGGGCCAAAGTCACTTTGCCCCGTGGGAAACATGGGTTTATAGCCTGGCTGAGGTTTGTGCCACGGGAACAGGGAGCTGTGTCCCTGAGAGCCACGTGTCCCTCCCTGCAGCCCAGCTGATGGCAGGCAGAGACCTTCCCTGCTGGCTCAAGCACTCCACAGTGCTCTCCTGAGGCCCAGGGAGAGTTGGGTTTCTCCACCATGCCCTTGGCTTGTGCCACTTGAGGTGCCAGAGCAGCCCTTTGTTAGAAAAAGAGACTGAGGGGGCTTAAATTATGATTTGGTGCAAGCCAGAGAGGCTGCCTGGATTTCTCATGGAATCCCAGAATGGTTTGGGTTGGAAAGGACCTTAAAACTCACCCAGTGCCACCCCCTGCCATGGGCAGGGACACCTTCCACTAGCCCAGGTTGCTCCAAGCCCCGTCCAACCTGGCCTTGGACACTTCCAGGGATGGGACATCCCAAGAGAAAACAGTGAGAGATGGAGTTGGAAGGTTTTCAGTGGATCAGCCAAGCTAGCAGGGACATTCTGGGGAGACCTGGCAGAGCTGGTTGATGGCTGTGTGTGTCCCAGGGTACCAGCCCGGCATCTCTGCTCCTGCAGAGCGGGAGGAGAAGGATGCTGGGAAGCTGGTCCCTGCTGTGGGGAGCAGCAGTGCATCCTGAGGGCATCCTCGTCCCTCCTGGGGGTTTGCTCCAGCCTTAGGAAGATGTGATGGTTTAGCCATTCTGCTGCCCTTCAGAGCATCCAGTGACAGGGAAGTGTGGCTTTCACAGAATCCCAGGATATGCCGAGTTGGAAGGGACCCACAAGGATCATCGAGTCCAGCTCCTGGCCCTGCACAGGCCCATCCCCAGGAGTCTCACCCTGTGCCCCAGAGGATCATCCAAACTCTCCTGGAGCTCTGGCAGCCTTGGGGCTTTGCCCACTGCCCTGGGGAGCCTGGTCAGTGCCAACCACCCTCTGGGGGAAGAACCTTTTCCTGAGGTCCAACCTGAGCCTCAGGGTCCTGATCCCCCCCAGCTTCACCTCAGCTCCCTCTCTTGCCCTCAGCCACGTCCTGGTGTCGGCCATCCATCCCAGCACCCCTTACCCGTGAGGTTGAGGCTACTCTTTGTTTATTTTAATTATCATTTTTCTCCGTGGCTCGGCGCTCCCGCGAGGGAGACGCACCCGTGTTAATGGGATTATTCGTGCTGTTTGCTGATGTGGACGTGTTTGCCACTTCCTCTCCCTTTGAATTTCACCCGGATAATTGATTTCTGTCTCTTCCTTGGCACTTGCTTTTGCGGCACGGGGTGTTATTAGTCCCCTTTTGTTTCAGAGCTGAGAGATGAAGGCTTTACAAGGCAGCCCAGGCGAAAACCATTGTTGAATCTCTCGTTTTCTTTATTAACTAACGGGGGATTCCAGGCAGCTTGAAGCCATCAGAGAGCCATAATAACATCAGGCATGGACTGGGAGCAAAGCAGCTCCTTCCCACTGCCAAGAGGTTGGGTGGATTATCCAGCTCTCCGCTGCTGATCATCCACCCGAGTGGACTCTGGCTCTCTCCTGTCTGTCCATTCATCCCTGTGTCCCAAGGTGCTGGGAGCAGAGGGACCAAATCCTTCCTTGTTTTGCATGTGGGGAGTTGAGGATGGACTGAGATTCATGGTGCTGGCACGGGATTCCCTTCTGCCATGGTTGGTCAGGAGTTGAGAGAATCAAGGAATGGTTTGGGTTGGAAGGGACCTTGAAGATCATCCAGTCCCACCCCCTGCCATGGGCAGGGACACCTTCCACTAGCCCACAGTGCTCCAAGCCCCTTGGACACTTCCAGGGATCCAGGGGCAGCCACAGCTTCTCTGGACAACCTGTTTCAGTGTCTCCCCACCCTCCCAAGGGAAGAATTTCTTCCTAATATCCCATCTAAACCTTCCCTCCCTCAGCTTGAGGCCATTCCCTCTCGTCCTGTCACCACAGGTGGGAATGGCCTTAATGGGAGATGGAAAGTGGCTGCTGCTTCTCAATTTGGGACATGCTGGTTTAGGAAATCTGGCTTTCCAGGAGAACAGGCCAGTTTCCATGGAGTGTTTGAGCAGAGCTAACAAATACAAGGAAAATGAACACAGTTTGCAGGATTTTAAAATTTATTTTTTTCCTTAAGAAAAACAAGTGATTTTCTGGCTCAAAATATAAAAAAAAAAAATGAAGTGCAGCTGAATTTTTCTTTTAGTTAACAGGCAGAAAAAAAGAGTTGAAATTTAAAGATCATGTTGACTTTGGCCCAACTTTTGCTTAAGTAATTTGAGCATTTTGGTTTAGGGCTTCTTTCCCCCCTCCTTCTCTACTTGGGAAAGGGCAAAATTTTTATAGAGCAGGAACACTTCTTCCCAGCTTTTTTCCAACTGCAGAGATTTCCAGAAGAACATCATGTCTGATGTCACAAACAGTCTGAGCACAGAGAAGAAGACACTGAGTTTTAAGTTAAAGAGCACTCATATCCATGAAAAATAAATACAAATGGGTCTTCACTGGTTAGGTTGTCCTTTGCTCCAGTCTCTGGGTAGAAGTGGGATGTGCTCTCCCAAAACCCAGGGAACTGGTTCCCTTCTGTGCCCTTCTGGCTCTTGGCTTTGTTTTCTTCTATTTGTGTAATTTCTCAGTTTATTTTTCCTTCCTGTGTTTTTTTTTCTCTTTCCTCTTCTTTTCATTTGTTTTCCGTTCTCTCGCTGCCTATTTGCTCTTTGATTTCTGCTTTTCCCCTTCCCTCCCTTCCTCCCTGACCTGGAATGTGGGCAGCATGAACGAGCCATTTCTAGAAGGAATAAAATTGTTTAAGGAGGCAGAAAAAAAAAAAAACCAAAACCAACCCACAACATTTTCTGTGCATCCCTGTGTAAAATGTACAGTGATCGAGCAGAACCACACTAAGTGAATTATGGTAAAAAACCTGCAGATTACCAACATGTCCAATACCATTAGCACTCAGATTTGTAGGAGCGATGTCTGCACAGAGGGATGGGGTTTTTTTTTTCGTATTTTAGTTTGTTTTACTCCTGTTCCCTTTGGAAAGTGAACTCCAGCCACTCCTAAGAGCTCTTTTTGGTGCCTTGAATGAATTACTGATGGAAGAAAAAAAGTTATTAATAATATTTCTCCCCAAAATGTTAATACTGAGGGGACACCTCATCACAATCTGCAGCTTCCTGATGAAGGGAAATGAAGGGCCAGGCACTGATCTCTTCTCTCTGGTAACCAGGGACAGGACCCAGGGAACAGCTGGAGCTGTGTCAGGGCAGGGTCAGGTTGGATCTCAGGAAAACGTTTTTCCCCCAGAGGGTGGTTGGCACTGACCAGGCTCCCCAGGGCAGTGGGCACAGCCCCAAGGCTGCCAGAGCTCCAGGAGGGTTTGGACAATGCTCTGAGGGACAGGGTGGGATTGTTGGTGTGTCCTGAGCAGGGCCAGGGGTTGGACTTGGTGATCCTTGTGGGTCCCTTCCAACTCAGGATATTCCGTGGTTCTGTGATAATAAGAATTGCTCTTGGGTGGTTACAGTCATTTTGACTCGTGTGGTTGAGCTTGGAAGGATGACGAGTTCAGCCAAGGGATGGAAACATTCCCAGTTTGGCCAACAGAGCCACATCTCCACCTTGTCGGTGTTTGCTCCTGGGAGAGAGAACTCTGTGAAGAGCACAAGGACAGGGCACGACTCCATCTCTCTTTCACCGAAGCTGCTCCATTTTGCATGGATAAATATTTGTTGGGCCAACAGAGATTTTATAGCCCGTTGGCTCGGGCACTCAGCCGGGATGCAGGAGACGTGTGTTCAGGCCTCCGTTCCAACGCGTGCTTAATTATTTATCTGCAGCAGGATGGCTCCGAGAGGAGACTGAGACAAAGAGCCAGAGGCCAAGGCTGCAGCCTGATCACTGAGTAGTTAGTTGCCAAGAGAGGCCATGAATTTAATTACTGCAGATAACTGGCTTTTTTAGGGTTCAAGTGGCTTTTCAGCGCTAGGTTGCAGCAGGAAGGTTAGACTGGGTTTTAGGGGTTGCTCCTGATAAATTGGGCTGGTCTGGGGGAGTGGCAGGGATTTATATTTCTTTAGACAGAAATTTTCCAAGGTCTAAGAAAGGTGGTGGGTCTTTGGAAGGTCCAGCTCTTTCCAGAGTGGGATAACTCTCTCCCTTCACTGTTACCTGTTGGACCTGTACGCTCTCTTTCTTCTCAGATATCTTCCACCAGTTTCCCTTCTCAAAGGACAACTTGTCCAGCCTGGATTTTGTCTGTCCAGCCTCACACAGACCCATCTCCCAGCCGAGGCTGCATAAGAGGACCTGTTTAGTGCAGGGATCCTGGGGCATCTCCTTGAGGAGCTCAACGTTCAGCTGAGGTGACTGTCAAAGCCACGTGTGTCCAGGAACAAAGGTCCACAAAGAGGTCACTTTACTCAAGGTAGAGGCATTTAGCTTAAGGTGAGTTAATCAGAAGCTGAATTAAAGTGGAGGAAGTTGGACTCTAAAAGACTTGCAGAGGTTTCTTCCATCCGTGCTTTTCCAGAAGGGTTGAGACGCCGGAGCTGTCGTGTGGCTTGTAATGAAGACACGCTCTGAAGTCTGAGCGCATCCAGCAGTCAGGCTCTCCTCCTTTGCTATTGAGTGGGAAGAAAAAGGTCACCTTCCCTGACCTTCCCCCGGGCAGATCTTACGCCAAAGCAAAGCTGAAGCTCCTTGACAGTAGGGCTGTGAAGCAAATTAAGCAGTACAAAGCTTTTGTCATCCCTTTGAGGCTCATTCGTTACCAATTTGCAAAATTATGCCGCTCCTCCCCCTCAAAAAAATATCTGGGATGCTTTTAAGTAATTACCTAAACCCAAACAATTGACTCAACTAGAAAATGCTTTAGGAAACATGTTACTTTAGGCATCTTCTTATTAGGCAGTGGTTAATAGGGAATAAAGCAGTAATTGTGCAGTTAGTGCCAGCCTTCCTACGGCCTGCACTTGGTGTGTCAATAAAAAGGGCTTCAAAGTGTAGGTTTGGTCTAAATCGACCAGAGGAAGTTTAGGCTCAACTTCAGACTGAAATCTACCCCTGCTTTGAGTGGGGGACTGGATCAGGGATGTCCAGAGGGCTCTTCTGACCCGGATGGTTCCCCTGTGAAAGACGCTCTTCATGTCCTTGTCATGTTGCTCCAGTTTTTTCATCCGAGTCGGCGGAGGAAAGTCCCTGAGAGTAAATCTCTGTTGTCACCATGCTTTGGTTTCCTCTGAGCACTGGAGGCTCCTGAGGGGTGTCAGAATAACAACACTGGGGTGCTCAGTGAGAGCTGGAGAAGCATCCCAGCCATTGCACGGGTACCACGTCCCAGTGCTGCTGTCCTGGTGCCTGGGCAGCCCCAGAGGTGACGGTGACTTTCCCCAGTGCCATTTGTCTTGCTGCAGCAGAGCTCCCCAATGTAGGAACTCATGTTCCTGCCGAGGTGCAGCCTGAGGAGGGCCATGTGTGTTGTGCCACGTTTTATATTAAACAAAAATAAATTCCCTCTAACGCGAGTTTTTCAGACAGGTTGTCCTAATATATTAACTTCTGTCTGTGTTTTGAATACTCAATTTCACGGTGAAATGAGTTCTTAATAATATATTTACCACCTGGGAGAAATCTCCCAGCCATCTGGAAAGGAGTGGGGATTTAGTGCCTCCAAATGGAGATTGGTTTTTTATTTATTTATTTTGCCCCTGGTTTATCCCCTCCCCCAGACCAGACCCAGAGGCTTTGGGTCCAAGCTGACCATTGCAGCAGGTTTTGGGGCCTCTTGCACCATTTCTAGTCTAGTGGAAGGTGGGGGTTGGAACTGGATGAGCTTTAAGGTCCCTTCCAATCCGAATCATTCTGGGATTCTGTGGTTTCTTGCTGGCATGGAGGTGTCAAAAGCACGTGGAGGTTCTCCCCAGCTTCCCAGGCTGGAGGCTGGTGTTAGGGCAGCATGGGGACACCTTCACCAATCCTAGGCTAGGATGGCTTCTGTCCCAGGCACTGAGAGGCTGGTTTGGAGGAAGAGGAGTTTTCTTGTGGGTGCTGGCACAGCCTCACTCTTGGGATGGAGATGTCAGTGATACATGACCTAAATCCAGGCTGGTTTGTGTAATACATCTTTTGAACTCCAGTCAAATAGAAGGCAGATGCAAACCAAGCTAGCCCTTGATTATGTGGGGGAAATGGTGAATTCATCATCACTTGAAGTCTTTTAAGCAAGACTGATTGTCCCACTAAAACCCATCCGTGGCATCAGCAAGAAGTTATCGGGTTTGATAGTGTTTGCTGAGCACAAGGGAATAATCCTCTGTTTGCTCCACGGCTCACAGGGTGAAATTGTGTGGCTTGGCATCTCCAGGCTGTCGGATTTGATTGTCTCTCCTGGCCCCT
Source organism: Oxyruncus cristatus (assembly GCA_013399855.1). Lineage (NCBI taxonomy): Eukaryota > Metazoa > Chordata > Aves > Passeriformes > Cotingidae > Oxyruncus > Oxyruncus cristatus. Next base: position 975,498 of record VXAY01004698.1, on the reverse strand, counting down.
GACATTGTGGATTGATGGAAACTCATCATGGCCTTTCTCTCGTGTCCTCACGTAGCTTCCCCATGTGCTGAAACCTCATCCCTTGTATCGCTGGAGTAATGGAATTCCCACGTGGCTTGAGAGAACTTGGTGCTCGCCCAACGCGAGCCCCTGGGGAAGTGGAATCTGATGGCTCCAGGCCTTGGAAACCATTAATTTTGTTTGCAAAAGTGATAGCATTAGCATATCCTGATCCCCTGCTTTCATGCTCCGCACAGGGCGCTCGGGTGACATGAAAGGGAACTTTTTGCTGGGAGGTTTTGCACAGGTCACGTGGGAGATCACTGAATTCCCAAAATTGCTCAGAACGCGTTTGCACATGTGGCTGCAGCGGGGAAGCTCTGCAGCCCTGCTCCCTGAATGTCTCTGTGCTGTGGAAATGTGTGTAATCTGGTGAGTTTTATCTGCCAAAATCTTCTTATTGGGAATAGTGGGAAAGCCTGGAATGTTAAAGCTCTGTAGTGACAGGGCAGCAGGGTGAGCACACACCCATCTCTCCGTGGTCCTGCTCAGGTAGCCTCCAACACTGGGTTATATGCAAGTTAAACCAGGTAGGTCATAGAATGCCAGAATGGTTTGGGTTGGAAGGGACCTTAAAAGTAATCTAGTTCTGTGCCATTTCCATGGGCAGGGACACCTTCCACTGTCCCAGGTTGCACCACACCCTGTCCAGCCTGGCCTTGGACACTTCCAGGGATGGGGCAGCCACAGCTTCTCTGGGCAACACATTAACTCTCACCCTAACCCAAACACGTTATAAATCTCTTCTGTGTTTTGCCTGGGTTAAATCAGTGTAGGCAGGAAATCACCCTCCCATTTTCTGCTGTTCCACTGGGCCCTGGGAAAGGCTGGGGAAGGGCTGAAGGTCCCTTTGACCGGGGTTAAAAGCAGTGAGGTTTGGTTTGGCCGTACCATTTATCCCTCTCTTTCAGCTGCACGTTTCAGATGCCTCCAGCCGTCCACACCTTGGAACTCCTCAGTCCCTAATTCGGAGCAGACACCTGGCAGCTCCTGAAATATGTATGGGAGAGGGAAAAAGAACAAAAAAGGGTTTGAGCTGCGTTTAACAACAGGTTGCACCAAACCCCCGGATTTAGCTCTCCTTGAACTCCAAGTTGGCAATAATTGAAGGCCAGATTTTGCAGCTGCTGTTCTGACATGCGATTGCTGCCGGGTGTTATGAAAACCACTAGAGCTGGAAGCCAGGGCTGCATCCTCTTCTTGGAGTTTGAGCTTTCAGACATGTGAAGCATCAATCTCTCGCTGGCGGCTCCGGAGCTATCAGCTCCTACCATCGAGTGGAAAAGAGTATTTCAAAAGTGCTTAGTTACTGGAACAGTACAAATGCTTTCTGGACCAGTAAATGCTTCCGTGCGTTGGTCCCAGACCATGATTAGGATGATAAAAATCTGGTCCCTGAGAAAATGCACTGCCTGGGTGCTCCTGTTGCTGCAATGTCAGAATAAACAAGAGGATGAGGAAGGATGCAGGGCCTCCAGGATCAGTTATCTCACCCTATGAAGCTGCTTCCAGCTGTGTTGTTGCTTTTATTTTTATTCTTCTTTTTAGTGGCAAGGGAGTAATTTTCCCTCTTGATCTTTTAATATGAAATCTTTGATCTTGAATCTATGGCTGATTCCATAATCCTTACCATATGGATTTATTTTCAAAGTTTAATGTGATTTAAGCTACACCTGAAATTTTCAGAGACGTGGATGATCACTGGGACAGGTGGGGGGTCAGATATACTCCTGGGTCTATGTAGAAAGTTTATTAATCCCTATTTGATGTTGCCAGCACCATAACTGGACTAATTAATTAACTGAATGTTTTTGAGTGCAAAGACAGCATCAGTGTGGCCTGAGCTCTCGCCCGGCTCTGTCCTCCCAGCCTCTACAAATCCACCACCCAGCCATAGATTGCAGCAGCATTTGGATAATCATTGCTACAGCCATCGGGTTTAGGTATTTAATCTCGTCCCAAACCCTTTGTTTGGGATATTGCCATTGGAACCACCAGTTACACCAGAGCACTGCTGTGATTTTATCTGTTATATTGGGAATCATGGGCTTGAACCCCCCAGGATGATGCTCTGGGGGGGTGAGGATTGTTGCTGTCTGCTGTAACAAGAGCTGGGGGGTGTGTCTGCTTTTGAGCATCATCTTCAGTTGGCTGGGTGAAGAACCACATTTTCCTGGTTGCTGTGCAACTCCCCTGCGTTCCCGGGGTGTCCAAGGGGCAGATAAGCTTGGAACCTTTCGCCTTTAAAAGTTTTGTGGCAGCTGAGTGATGCTGTGGGGCCAGACTCAGTGGAAGGAGCAAACAAACTCCTCCAGGAACCCGTTTCCCGCCGGCAGTTTGGGATCCACGAGCAGACTGAGTCAACCTTGCCTCCGAAATAACCACCGAGGTTCAGTTGCAGCATGTGACGTCACTGGGCGTGCGCTTGATTTGTCTTGGAATGATGTAAAAGGTCGGGATGTTTTTCGATTGGAACCGTCTCCATTCACAGCCCATTTTCCGGGAGCCGTTTTCCCGGTGATGTGACATGATATCAATAACAATGAGGGTTCTCGCTGCCTGCTTGGGTTGTTTATGGAAAGGAGTTTCAGAAAACATATTATTATGGAGAATAATGGATGGGCTGTGGGGAGACAAGGAAATAATTGCATTGAGGGGGCTTGAAAACATCATAAAGCCAAGAATGGAGTTTGGTTGGACTCTCAAGTCACAAGGTCCCTGGGACAAAACTAATTTTCCATAAATCTGTGCAGCCCATTTAGGCTTACGGGATTTCTTCTCTTCTCTACTAGATTCCACTCCCCCCCCCCACCTTTTCTTTTGAAGAAACACCACAGAGGAGATGGAAGTGAATAAAAGCCACCCAATTCACAATTATGGTGATTAATTATCCATTTGTATTTTGTTAGCACCTACAGATTCTCTGTCAGGGTGTTGAGAGTCATCCAAGCACAGACTAGGAAAACATACAGCCTTTTTCTGAGGAATTTCCAGCTGTTTTTAAAAAGGAATAAATAAATATTATAAAACAAAAACAACCAAATAATTAAAATGGGAAAGAAAAGGAGCTGCTGCAGAGTTGACATCCAGATCAGAAGTGTTGCCAGCACTCCATCTGCTAAAACCTTTGCTCTGGTTTGAATTAAGACTTAAATCGGGCAGGTTTAGGATGGATGTTAGGGAAAAACTCTGCCCTGGGAGGGTGGGGAGGCCCTGGCACAGGTTGCCCAGAGAAGCTGTGGCTGCTCCATCCCTGGAAGTGTCCAAGGCCAGGCTGGAGCAGGGAGTGGTGGGAGGTGTCCCTGCCTGTGGCAGGGGGTGGAATGAGATGAGCTTTAAAGTCTCTTCCAAGCCAAACCATTCTGGGATTCTGTGAGTTTTGGTTGCTGTTGGGAAGATCCCAGGTTGTTAAAGCAGTTAATTTATGGGCAGAGCCATTTTGAAGGAGGTTGTAAAAATAAGTCTCTTCCTCTCAGGTGCTGTGGAAGGAGGGTGCTGAGAGGGCAGGATGAGACCCTCAGCGTGCTGGTGCTGCTTTTGGGAGGAGTCTGAGATCCAACTGTGCATGAAGTTGGAAGGAGTTGGACACCTCGGTCCTTCTTCCCCTGGGGGGGGAAACCACATTCCCAGAGCCGAGAGACACAGGGGAGAGCAAACGCCTTCCCGAAGTCGGGCTGAATGTTCCCCCTCCAGTGGTCCTCCCACTGGAAATCTCAGATTGATAGATCACGAAAGACCTGTTGACCAGCCATTCCAGAGAGAAGTTTTCCCTCTATTTTCCAGTCAGTCATCCTTCCCCCCAGCCCTGTCATTTTTGTTTGCATTACGTCACCGGGGGGGAAAATTCAGAAAATCGGGACTTGGGCCAGTTCTTTCTGCCTTGGGGAAGGGGCTGTTTGTTCAAATTTCCGGGGGTCTGGGAATTAAAAAAAAACTAGCCTGGAAGCATGGTGTTACAATTGTCATGGGGTTAAACCACAGGATTAAACTGGTGGGAGCTGGTCATGGTGCTTCCACGGGCTTCCTGGGGTCCGGGGTCAAAGTCAGGGGGAAAGGGACAGTTTATATTCCACGAAAGTGAGATGATTCAGGCCTGTTTTTTCCAGGTTCCTGGGTTTTAGGATCCTCCATTAATGCAGTAAGGACTCGTGCTGGTTTATCTCCCTCATAGCTGCGGGAACCTGGGATGACTTTCCAGGTGGCCTGCACACTTACACCACACCAGAGGACTCCCTCCGGTGGGAATCTCTCCGTGCTCTCCCCCAGCCTCACGCTGGGTGAATAATGGCTTTTTTAATTCTTTCTCTTGGCTAACGTTGGGTGAATAATGGCTTTTTTAATTCTTTCTCACGGCTTGGTCGGTGGCCAGAGCAAAGAAACATCGGCTTAGGGTCACCTCGGAGGAAAGTCGGGAGTCGGGGGGTTTTTTTTTTTTTTTCCTGTGGCACAAAACCAGTGTTTCTGTCAAATCCTAATGAAACAGTTTATGCAAACCTGCAAACCGAGCCATATGCTTCACTTAACGTAGCCCCTTTTTTTTTTCTTTTTTTAACCTTTCAGATAAATGTCAATTTTTTTTTTTGGGGGGGGGGGATGACAATGACATTTCGAGGGAGAGATTGAAATGTAACACCCGGGAAACCTCATCCACGAGATGTTTTGACTTCTCCGCGGCTCCCTCCTCTCCCCGTTCTATTTATTTTCCGGGAAAACTGCTCGCTAAAGCTGACCTGAATCCACAGATAGTTTCGGTTCCTGAAAATGACATTTTCTAGCAAACACGCCGTCGATCGAAAGCAGAAAAAAAACAACCCCCAAAATCAATCTTACAGGCTTTGCTCACCTTTGGTGCCAGCCCCAGCCCTGGGGCTGGCGGTGCATCTTGGTGCTCAGAAGCATTTGGGCTGAGAAAATCCCCCCTGAGGGACGTGAGGGTCTTTTGACCCAGCTCTGAAACTCAGATTTTTTGCTTTTTTCCTCTTTACAGCCCGCAGGTTTTCCAATTTCAGGCCAAATGCTGTGTTTTGGTGGCTCTCTGCAAGGTTGGAGGGGAGTGTTTCGGGGGCTTGGTCGCCATCCTCACCGATGGAATGAGCTGACTGGGCTCCTCTGCAATCCAAAGCAAGATCAGAGAATCCCAGAATGGTTTGTGTTGGAAGGGACCTTAAAGATCATCTCATTCCATGCCCTTTCCATGGGCAGGGACACCTTCCACTAGCCCAGGTTGCTCCAAGCCCCATCCAGCCTGGCCTTGGACACTTCCAGGGATCCAGGGGCAGCCACAGCTTCTCTGGGCAACCTGGGCCAGGGCCTCCCCACCAAGAATTCCTTCCAATATCCCATCTATCTCTGCCCTCTGGCAGTGGGAAGCCATTCCCTGTGTGCTGTCCCTCCATCCCTTGTCCCCAGTCCCTCTCCAGCTCTCCTGGAGCCCCTTTAGGCCCTGCAAGGGGCTCTCAGGTCTCCCTGGAGCCTTCTCTGCTCCAGGGGAACCCCACCAGCTCTCCCAGCCTGGCTCCAGAGCAGAGGGAGCATCTCCAGCCCTCAGAACATAGTCGTGGCCTCCTCTGGACTTTCTCCAGCAGCTCCACAACCTTCTGATGTTGTGGGCCCAGAGCTGGACACAGCACTCCAGGAGGGTCTCACCAGAGGGGAGCAGGGAGGGAGAATCCCCCCCTCACCTGCAGCCCACGCTGCTGGGGATGAAGTCAGGACACAGTTGGCTTTCTGGGCTGAAAGCACACTCTCCTGGGTCGTGCCAGGCCCAGAGCCAGGAAGCAGAGTGTACATGTCACAGTCAAGCAGACTCTGCATTACCCTCGTTAGGGCCTCCCTCCCCGTGGGGGAACGGAGACACGGATCAGGAACAGCCTTATGCGGGATGAGCCGGGATCAGGAGCAAGATGCCTGTGGCTCAGGAAAGCCATGAAGTGCAAACCTCGAGCACTTCATCACTCGGGCTGTTGCTTAACTGCTGGCTCACAAACCAGCCCGTGCCCACGGGCTTCCCTGAGTCACCGTCTAGGAAGGGCTCAAAGCTCTTCTTGGTGTCTCCTCCAGGTTGTCCTCCTTCACCCCCTTCATTTTCGTCTGCTGATGGTGTTGTGAAAGAAAAGCTTCACTTTGGTGAGGGAGGAGATAGATCAAGTCTTTGTGGCATTTTACAGTCCCAAATAGTGTGTGGTTTTCACAGAATCATAGAATGGTTTGGGTTGGAAGGGACCTTAAAGCTCATCCAGTTCCAGCCCCCCACCATGGACCCCTCCACTATCCCAGGTGGCTCCAGCCTGGCTTTGGACACTTCAGGGATGAGGCAGCCACAGTTTCTCTGGGCAATGACCTGGGGAACTCCCTGCTGTGGGAGGGTCCCAGGGTGTGAGAGTGCCCCTGTCCCCCCTCCTGCTGCATTTTGTGACACAGAGCTGAGTGCACCCATGTTGCTCGTTGTGTCCAGTGTGAGCTCTCAACCTTCTTTACAGCCAGGGAAAATTAATGGCAGGCAGGTTGGGAAGGTAGATTATTTCATTATCATCGTAATTGGTGCTTATAATTAGTTGTTACTCTGGCGTGTGATGTGCCCTGAGCACTGCGGCTGCAAAGTGCAGGAGCAGAAAGGAAAGGCTATTTTTATTTTATTATTAATTATGGCTGTTGTTTATTTTATTGGATATTTATGCACTTGCTGTTTCAATCAAGTAACCTCAGCTCGCTTGGCTTTGCAGTGGGCAGATGGCAGGGCTTTGCCTGGCCTGGCTCTGGCTCAGGTTGGGCTCTGCCTCTTGCTCTTTGGTCAGCCCTGCCTGGGTTTGCCCACGAGAAATTGGGAGTTTTCTGCCTTGCTCTGTGCTTGGGCTGTGCTTCAACACAAGTGGCAAATCCCAGCATCACTGGATGCACATCCCTCGGTGGGGATCCGGAGAAGCGCCGGGACCGCTGTCAGCCCGGGGCATCTTGCTGGAGGACAGAAGCCTCTTGTCACAGGCAAATCACCCTGGAAAAGCCCCAGATATTTGCTCTGAGTCAGGCAAAGGGCCTCCTTTGTGGTGCGTCAGCCTTTCCCAGGTGAAACAATCAATGGCCTTCTCCTCGTTAGCTGACGCAACCCAACAAAGCGCCATTGATTCCGGGAGGTGCCGCAGCAGTGACGGGGAGGCAGCGATGGGCTTTATGACCCCACCGGCTTTTCCAGGCGCCCGTGGACATGCGGTCGGGTTTTAATGAGCGCTTTGGGCCACAAAGTGGGTCAGTGCTTTCATCTGCTCTGCCTCGTTCCCCCTCCACCCCGCCCCAGCCACCCTCCGGCTCCCTCCTGCCGGAGAGACCCGATGAACTCGCCGCGCGGTGGCACGAGGTGTTGCATCCTGGGCTGGTCCTGGCTGCGGATGGAGGGGGGCGGCGGAGCAGGGAGAGGGTCCTGCTGAGACACGGGGATGGAACCTGCTGATGTGGCTCCCCACGGATCCCGGAGCTTTGTGCGAGTGGCCGGCGTGGAGCGCTTTGAAGCCTGAAACCTTGAGCACTTCAAACGGGCCGAGGACAGGCGGGATGATGTCTGGGAAATTAATATCTAACAGGGCTAAAAATTGTTCTCAATGTCGCCAGAACTCCCTTGCCCAGCTGAGCTCTATTTACTTTCATCCCATCCAGAGCATTTAACACAAAGAGACCCCTTACACCCTTAATTTCCGAAAACACAAAGCCTTCCATTCCACTGCATCCAGCTGAAACCTTCCCCTTTTCTCTCTCATTTTCCGGCTTGCTTTTGAAACCCTCCTCTCCCTCGCTGCAGCCTCCCAGGGGATGAAGCAGCAAAGTTTGGAAAGGAGAGCAGGTCGGTAACCCTTTTGTGGCTGGTTTGGTGCAGGCAGGGCACCCAGAGGCTTCCCACACCCCAGCCTTTGCAGGAGCAGAGCCCTGCCGGCCCCACAGGCACGTTTAGCAGTGGTCAGTGCACGGTAGAGGATTTGTAACTGGAAATTGGGATGCTGGAATCTCATTTATGTCGCAGTAGGGGGAAAGCAAGTGAGAGCTGCCTCTCTGGCACAGAGCAGAGCACCCCAGCGGAGCTGTTTTGGCTGCAGGGCTGGGAAGGGAGGATGGTTTCAACATCAGGGCAGCAGCCCGAGCCCAGGGGTAGCTGGGTTCGGCCCTGGGCTCTCAGCGTTGTGTCGCTCACCCATCCCTGGGGATTGCAGCCCGTCTCCTGAGTTCAGGGAATGGGAACGGTGTGGGCTGGAGTCAGCCCAGCATTTCATAGCCCACCCCGGCATGGACAGGGAGTGCCTGAGATTATTAGGGCTGGGTGGGGAAAAGAACCCAGAAAACAAGTGATGTTTCAAAATACAATGCCGAGATTTCCCAGGCTGATTTGCCGGCCCTCGTTCATAGGCTGGTGCAGAAACACCGAAGGAAAAAGGGTTCTTTAGCACTGACAGGTTAGAGGTGGGTGTTCCTGGACGGTGTCCTTGGGAGCATCCCTGTGCCGAGGTGTGATCAGGGATCGGATAAATGGGATGAGTCCTGCAGGGCTTCAAGAGGCGGCTGCAAAGCAGGGTGGTGCTGGGAATCAGAGCCCTTTCTGGGATGTCAGGCCCCACTACTGCAATCCCAGCGTTCCATCGGGCTGGGGTTTCAACTCGCCTGTAAACACAGCCTGGGATTGGCAGGCTGGCATTGTGAAACAGGGAAGGGTGGGATCATCTGTGCCGTGCCAGCTTCCTTTGCCCCGAGGCCTTCGATTGATGCAATTTTATTCATGTAAATCCAAGAGTGGTGTGTGGGTGCCCAGGGCAGAGGTGCTGCACCCCGTCCCTGGTGCCCCGGTGCTGCTGCAGATGGGGCTTGGGCTGTGGCTGCTGGTCTTGAGCAGGGACCTCCTCTCCAGAGCTGCTAGAAGGAGGCAGGAATCGCACCCAGAGCATGGAAAGTAGTTGCTGGTATAAGGAGTGGGTGTTTTTTAATAACTCCTGGGTATACATATATAAAAGACAGAGAGGTTGTCGGCTGCCCATCCCTAGAAGTCTCCAAGGCCAGGTTGGACAGGGCTTGGAGTCACCTAGTCTAGGGGAAGGTGTCCCTGCCTATGGCAGGGGGGTGGAACTGGATGAGTTAAGATCCCTTCCAACCACAACCATTCTGGAATTCTAAGTCTCTATGATTCTGTATCTATCTATGGGGCTGTTGGGGTGCTTGGAGCCTCTCTGTGCCATGTGGGCTGACACCACAGTACATTTGGGGCCCAAGTGTGCCCTGAGAGCACAAGACCAGAGCCTCAGGGGTGTGCAGGACATGGATTTGTGGGGTGTTGCCTTCCTGCCGTGCTATTTCTCCCCGCTAGGGTGAAATTCCGTGGTTTTCACCTTTCAGCAGCCCCTGGAGAGCCCCTGTTAGCAATGCTGGAGGTCTGACATATCCTCCTGGAGATGAGCCAGGATGTGGCCCAGACCTGCCTCCCGCAGCCTCCACAGGGACGGCTCGGTGTGACCCCCAGGGACGGCTCAGTGTGACCCCCAGGGACAGCTCAGTGTGACCCCCAGGGACAGCTCAGTGTGACCCCCAGGGATGGCTCGGTGTGACCCCCAGGGACAGCTCAGTGTGACCCCCAGGGACGGCTCAGTGTGACCCCCAGGGACAGCTCAGTGTGACCCCCAGGGATGGCTCGGTGTGACCCCCAGGGACAGCTCAGTGTGACCCCCAGGGATGGCTCCGAGCAGGTCCCTGGGGGCCGTCCCTGGCTGTGGCATCCAGAGCAAGGCGGCTCCGAGCCCGACACCTGTCAGCGGAGGTGGAGCCGTGCTTCCTGGGTTTCCTGCAAAGCTGGGATGCCTTCCCCCGCCGGGGGGCCTGATCCTCAGCTGCTGCAAGCTGGCACCGTGTCACCCAGCAAATGGACCAGCTGCTCCGTCGGTGGCCCGTCCCCGAGCAGCCAAACCCGCTGCAGCTGAGGGCCAGTTGGAGCCGCTCCCCTCGCTCTGCCTCCTACACTTTTCCTCACTTCTCCCTTTTAATTCTCTCCCCCGTCTGTTCATCCCTCTCCCCTTCTGTTCATCCCTCTCTATTCTCGAGCAATCCTTCTTTACCTCCGTGGAGAAAACTGAGGAGAGGAAGGGAGGGAAGCAGTCCAACTCCATCGGTTTTTCCAATAACCTTCCCTAAAATCTCACCAGGTTACATTATGCTCTAATAGACTTTAAGCCAATCTGCCTAATGCCACTGCAAAGGTCAATTAAATTCACCCTAAAAAATTTACTCCTGGCTCATTATACGTTTGGAAAATGAGTTAGAAGCACAAGCTGCCCCAGAGGTTTCTGATATTTTCCTAATGAACATGTCTCCTAATGGAAGGAAAAGAAAGAAAACCAACAGCAAAAAGAAAAAACAAAACAAAAAACCCCAGCAATTTGAAAAGAATATTTTGCTGGGCCATTGGAGAGAGTAGAGTAGGGCTGAGTGTGTGACAGCAAAGATGAGGAGGAGGGATGTGGGATGTGATGTCTCAGCGAGGTCATTACACCCAGCAGAGGAATTTTTTAAGGAATTTGCTTGCCCAAGCACTTGGGCAAGAGCTTTGACCTTGTGTCCGTGCCCAGCCCTGTTTGCAGGGTGTCGTGGGTGGCTTGGCTCCGTGCTTCCCACCGAGGCACCGTCAGCTTGGAATGCTCCAGCCCATCCCTGGAATCACTACCCCAGAAACGTGCTGTGCCTGCAGGGACTTGCAGGCAAAAGGAGGCAAAATTAATCAAGTGAATGATTAATTGCAAATTGTGACCTGGGTTGCTGTGAGTGACAAGTCTGGAGGGATTTGCAGGCTGAAGATGCTCGGTGTGAAATGCCTTTGTGGACCCTGAGAGGTTTTTAGTTTGTTTTGTTTTGTTTGTTTGTTTTTTTCTTGAGAGAGTGGTGAGAGGGCTCTTGAAACCTTTGAGCACATGGAGCCACTTAGTGCTCCTCACATGTTCGTCCTCATTTCTAATGTGTGGATCCAGCCAGGTGCAGGACAGAAATACCCTCAAAGATGTTCCCTGGTCCTTCGAGCACCTGGCTGTGGGTGCTCTCCCAGTGCCCAGGGTTGGGCTGATTTTGAGTCAGTATTGCTGAGGTTTTGTTACATTTGAATCGGGGTTGGAATTTTGAATTTCGTTTCCTGGCCTGCAAGTGGAGTTTCTCAATGGGGAGAAGGAGGGGAAGCAGAGCACCTCTCCAAAAGGCTGGCTAGGTGGGAATGTAAACCATTAAGAAACAGCAAAGGTGCTTGGAATTAAAATGAAGGGAATCCAGGCAATAAAAGCACAAAGGTGACTTTGTCAAAATCAACGTGTTCCTATGGTGGGTAGTTTCAAATTTCAACAAAACAGCGTTTCTGACCGAACAGCCCAAATCCCTCCCATTTGAGCAGGGATTAAATGGCCTGGGATGGTTTGTTGAGCATCTTTCAGGACTAACTTCCAGTGGTGCAGAGATGCCACTCCTGATCCATGTGTGTGCTGGGGGTCACCATACCCAGGCTCAGTCACTTCCATCGTAGGGGTCTGGTCTAACTTGGCCCATCTGCCAGCCAGGAGAGACCTTCCAGCACTGAAAGGGGCTCCAAGAGAGCTGGAGAGGGACTTGGGAAAAGGGCCTGCAGGGACAGCACACAGGGAATGGCTTCCCACTGCCAAAGGGCAGGGCTAGATTGGATATCGGGAAGAAATTCCTGTCTGCAAGGGTGGTGAGGCCCTGGCCCAGGTTGCCCAGAGAAGCTGTGGCTGCCCCTGGATCCCTGGAAGTGTCCAAGGCCAGGTTGGACGGGGCTTGGAGCAACCTGGGCTAGTGGAAGGTGTCCATGACAGGGGCTTGGAATGAGATGATCCTTAAGGTCTCTTCCAAACCAACCCATTCCATGGTCTGTGTCCTCACAGAGAGGACAGTTCATCCCCTCCTGAAGCAGGTGGCTGAAGGATGTGGGATACCTGGACACCACCTCTCCCCTCATGGCTGGATGGGAAGCCCAGTCTAACTACCATAATCTGGAACAGGTTGTACCTCCGGGCTGAGCTGCTGCCTTTTTCCAAGGAGCTGCTGGGAGTTTTCTTGCAGAGCTGCTTTTTTGGCACGGGGAAAAGCTTCAGGGAAACAGAGAGCCTGGGCATAACTCCCTTCAGTTTGTCTTTAATTACAGCTAGGGAAGAGGTGGTAATTACAACACACCTTTCCCTCGCACAGATCCTCAGGTGGAATCAGCGCTGGGAAATCTGCATACTAATGAGGAGCCTGGGTTTTGCCAGGGTTGCTGTTGTGTTGGTTGGGATTGAGCGGAGCGAGGCTGCCCAGATGGCATCCAGGATCTGGCTGGCAGAGGAGGCTTTGCAGAGCCACTAGGACAGGGAAAGCTGTTTTCTCCCTCTCGCTATGGATGTTAGGCGGGAGCTGGGGACAGCGGGATGGTGCTTGCAATGTCAATTATTAGCGTGTTTAGTAAATTACCTAGTAAATTGGCCCTTAAAATTTCCAACTGCGTGTCCTCTCTTGCACTCCAAGCCTGCAGCTGAGTTGTTTACACTCTTTCAGCAGGGAAGATGGATCAGCTCTGTCTCAGCTTCTGGATGTCTTGCAGAGAGGAGCCGGAGCTGATCCTGCCCGTGGTGCCGGGCTGGGAGGTGGAGCGCAGGGACCCTCACCTTGGCCCAAGTTAAAGCTGAGCAAGCCGTGGCAGGGAAGGGTGGGCCCCAGGAGTCCGTGTCCTTGGCATCCACGGGTTCCCAGCAGGTTTGCTGCCGTTTGTGTGTGACAGCAGCTCCCGCCGTGCTCCTGATTGCCTCCCCCTCCCCGCGCTCCTTCCTGGCGAGGGCTGTGCCTGGTGCGGCGCGGAACCGCTGGCACCGCCGGGGTGAGCTTGTCCTCCTTTTCTCACAACAGCAGGCTGAGGGAGAGACTGCTAAGAGAGAAAGGCAGGTATCTGCCTGATGGGGAGGGAGAGGGATGCTCTGCAAGCTGCAGGAGACAGGTGAGACAGAGCTGGAGAGACTCGGCCGTGGTCCACCGGCCATGGTTGCTCCATAAGCCAGCCTGGGGAATTTATCTCCTTCGGTGTCTCTACCAGGGATTAAACAGCTGAGAGATCACTGTGGATGAGCCTTAGGGATGTTCCTCTGCTCTTGGGGCTTCATGCTTTGCCCCTCACCAGACTGGTCTTCACTGCCCATAGCAGGGGGCTGGAACCGGATGATCCCAAAGGTCCCTTCCAACCTAAACCATTCAATGGTTCAAAGCTGTGGGGGAGCACAGGGAGGGGCATCACAGGTCTGCTCAGCCAAAAAGGTTGTCCCACATGCTTTTGGGCTAAAGCTGATCAAGGTCTGCCCTTGGGACTTGCCCTTTGGGGTTGGGAGAATCCTGAGATGAAGATTCGGCTTTGATTGGGACTGATCCCAGGCCAGAGCCCCTTCCCCGCCCATCTCCCCCACTGTTCCGGGTGGGATGTGCACGGTCTGTTTTCCATTGCAAGGCACATTTTCTCTTCTGTGCATTTCCACCTCTCCTTTTGCCTTTCCATGTGTTCTGGAAAGGTCAGCCCATATCTGGAACATGCTTTAAATTTGCACAGAGAGCCAGGGGCAGGAAGAGAGGGGAGGGTCGTGCTGCAGCAGCTCCAGCCTCGCAGAGGGAGGTTTGCTGCTTATTTTGCTACTTTTATGGATGGATGGGATGCAGGGCTGCATGAAAACCCACCTGGAGCCCGAGGAAATAGCCTTTTTTTAGCAGAAATCCCCCAAAGCACAGAGTGATTGTGTTGTAGCCCCGCTGGCTGTCTCAAACCGCTGTCTCCCCACCAGCCTCAGCTGCCGGGGTACATCATCCTCATCCTTCCTCTCTCCCAGGGAGACCCTCACCTCCCTCATGCCTTTGCTGTCAGCCGAACCTCAACCCCTCCTCCTCCGTGTGCCCCGCTGTGCCGGGCAGCGCTGCCGACCCGCTCCCCCTTCCTGCTGCCTCCCGCCGCATCCTGCATCCCTTGCACTTTTCCCGGGAGCACCGTGGCCCAGCGCCGTGCCCCCTCTTGTCTCCACGTCAGGCCCTTACCTTGCCTGTCAGCCGCTGCCTCCTCTCGCCGGGACCTGATGCTGCTTCGTTTCTGTTTTAATTTTGCTGCGGATTCGCGACAGCCACGGCGGGGTCAGGAGTTACAGGAAGGTTATTGCTGAGTGATGGGTATTGACATCTTTAACAGCGCCCTGACCCCATCAGTCTCGCTCTGTTCTTCTTTTTCCTTACACTTGCCCTGGTTTTTTTTCTTTTAAATTGGCCTCTTTCATGCATAAAGCTGCTTCATCACATTTTTACCCAAAGCTGCAGCCGGCGAGTCAGGGAGGGAAGGGCTGATTTGCCCTGGCTGGCATTGAGGGAGGTTTTCATCCTCTTATTTCCCTATCCCAGAAACCTCATGTGCTGCTTTTTGGCCCCTTTTTAGCCCTGGTCTGCCATTTCATCTTTCCAAAAGCCCACCTGTATTGTCTTGCCCATTCCTGGGGCTGTCCTGGGGGCTCTCACAAACAACCAGCTCACCTTGTGCAGGGGCCGGGCTGCATGTCGGAGGCTCAGCAGCAGGAATAAGCTCATCCCTGCTCCTTTCCCACAGCCTGGTTCCCGGTCTTGTGGGTTCCACCTGCAAACAGCTGGGAGAGCTTGCCCAGGGATGTGCACCAGGCTGTAAAGCTGTAAAGCCCCAGCACAACGTTTCAGGTGCAGCCTGTAATGCTTGGGAGGAGTCTGGCAGCAGGGGCAGCATTTCTACTCAGAAATTTAAATGATAATAATAATAAATCCTTATTTAATAGGTTTTGGTGAAGGAAAGTGAGTTTAGATTAGATTTTAGGAAGGAATTCCTGTGCCCTGGCACAGGTTGCCCAGAGAAGCTGTGGCTGCCCCATCCCTTGATTTGTTCCAGGCCAGGTTGGACAGGACTTGGAGACACCTGGGCTAGAGGAAGGTGTCCCTGCCCATGGCAGGGGGATGCAACAAGAGGAGCTTTAATATCCCTTCCAACCCAAACCATTTTGGCATTCTAGGATTTTATACACCCCAGCGTCTTCCCCCGGCTGAGGCTCAGTGGGGTCCTCTCCGTGCCGCACCTCATAAACCCCAGCCTGGCAGCCCATCACTGCTTCATCTGGCCAGACATAAACCTTCACACAGGCTGTTTGGAAATACGGCAGAGCTCATTTTAAACGTGTCTTATCTCCCCGTTGAGAAGCTGTTGAGGCTTAGCAAGGCTGGGTTTGCCTCCCTCCTGCAGCTCATCCACATCTCCGCTCCCGTCCCAGTGCTCCCCTTGCCTCCATCCCACAACAAGCTGCCGTGACGTTATCAGATGCTTCGGCACTAAAACTCCTGGCAGGCAAACTCCTTTTTTTTTTCCTTTTTTTTTTGGCTTTATTGTTGCATCCATAAAACTGGCTGGGAAAACTGCTGAAGCAGGAACCCTGCTTGGTTTTAAAGGCAGCTGCAAATCAGCCCCACTCCCCGATGCGGCACTGAGCTGGTTTTTATGAGCCCTAATTAAACAGGATCTGCCCTGTGGTCCAGCTTCCACCCAGCCTATCTGAGGGATGGGATTTAATGGCTGGGGTAATGGATCTGTGTCCGTGGGCTTTGGTTCCCCTGGAAATGAACTGCAGCAGGATGGGGATGGATTAAGGTGAATGGAAACAGCCCGTGCAAAGCTGTACATCAGGCGTGTGCTTTGTCGTAGCTGAAAAATGCAGGTTGGGGACCAAGGCAACCTGTTTTAGGGCTGGAGAAGGAACAGTCTAACGCTGGTTTGTGATGCTGAAAAATGGGAATGGGCATTAAATGTAGGAAATATTCATTTCTGAGGGAGCGACAGGGCTATTGAGCCTTCTGGGTACTGCTGCTTGTAGAACACCAGGGCAGAGTGGGCTTTTGGTAACTTCAGGCTGCCTTTGATCCGAAATCCTCCTCCAAATGGTCTCTCTGCTCTTTTTCCCGTGGAAAACTTTTCAAGGTTTGTATTTCCTGACATTTCTTCATCGTGGCATCTCTACAAGAGGAGCCTCACTGTCCTGCTGCAGCAGCACCCACCACTTGGTGATTTATCTGAACCCTTGAGTCTTTCCAAGAAAGCGATTTCTTTGATATTTCTCTTGGCATTTGAAGAGGAGAAAAGGTATTTTCCCACATACACTTACTGTTTTCAGCCTTCCCTTCCCTGAAATGAGGTTGATTTCTCCCTCTCTGTGAAAGTCAGCTGCATCTTGCAACCCATAAACAGCATGAGGAGGGAGGTGGGGAGGACAGTTTGCACTGCAGCAGCACCTGTAGTGGTGTCCATAAGGACACTGGGAATTTCCATGGCAAAGCAGGATGAGAGGACCCTTCCAGACAACTCTGTGCACCCAACATCGGGCTCCCACTGCCGTGTCATCACCAAGCAACAGTGAAATATCAGCAGCATCATGGCTGGGCTTAAATCTTTACTGAATCTCCATTTTTCTTTCTTTAAACGCTTACAGAATAAATGGAATTTATAATCAGAAACCATAAAATCTCTGATTTATGGCTCATCTTGATGACAATATTTAATAACTCGTGTATATTTTATTACATCTTTTTAATGCCCTGTTGTGGAATTTTACTTAGGCATTTCACCCTCTATATCAACCTGTCGCAGCACAGATGGGCCGACTTTTTTGCTCTGGGCTGATGGCAGAGCCAGGCACAGTCCAGGCTGGGCTCTTCCCAGGGCTGCCACCACTCTGTCCAAGTGGGCACCGAAAGCAGAGCTGGACATCCAGCCATGCTCTGGCTTCTTCCAAGAGCTGCTCCCCACACTGCACATCTGATGCTTTTCCCTGCCCAGGCAGCTCTTTTCCAGCATCCCCAGCCAAGTTTCGGTGCAGGTGGGGTAAATGGCGAGTTGAATGTGAGGCAGCAGTGCCCTGGCAGCCAGGAGGGCCAACCCTGTCCTGGGGGGCATCAGGGAGGGGATTGTCCCTGCTCTGCTCTGCCCTGGGGCGGCCTCACCTCAATATTGGGGCAGTTTGGGGGGACACAATGGAAGGAAGATCTGAAGCCATTAGAGAGTGTCCAAAGGAGGCCACGAGGATGGGGAAGGGCGTGATTTGAAGCTGTGTGAGGACTCTGAGGACACTTGGTGTGTTCAGCTGGAGAAGAGGAGGCTGAGGGGAGACCTCAGTGCAGTTCCAACTGCCTGGGCAGGGGCAGAGGAGGGGCAGGGACTGAGCTCTGCTCTGGGGGGACCAGGGACAGGACCCAGGGAAGGGCTGGAGCTGTGTCAGGGCAGGGTCAGGTTGGATCTCAGGAAAAGGTTCTTCCCCCTGAGGGTGGTTGGGCACTGACCAGGCTCTTGGTGACACAGCACCAAGGCTGGCAGAGCTCAAGGAGAGTATGGATGGTACTCTCAGGGACACGGTGTGACTCTTGGGGGTGGTCCTGTGCAGGGATGAGGGTTGGACTCGATGATCCTTGTGGGTCCCTTCCAGCTCAGCACATTCTGTGATTCCGTGATTCAACTGTAGGGCCTCTCTTCCCTCCTCAAGGACTTTTTGCTTGGAAACGCGGAGCTATTTAGGTTATTGCTCAAGTGTGTTCTCCTCTGGAGAGCACTCCCTGCCTTTCTGGGACCATTAGTGCAAATTAGCTGCTGCATCCCATCAACCCCCAGCCTGCTGCACCCAGGGTACCAATCCTCCCCCAGCACTTGCACGGGGAGGGGATGCTCATAAACACTGGAGCTGCGCTCTGGCTTTGTCGGAAAACAGCAGCTCCCTCCATCCCTCCCTCCCAGCTGGCTTTTATGAGCCGGAATACAGAGAAAGGAGAGGGGGCTGGAGGGATGGGCAGCAGCTTGGGACGGATGTCTCCTGAGGTTTGGATGTGAGAACGGGTCATGTGCTCCTTTAGGCACCTGCAGGGTGGATGTAAAGCCAGTACCGGGGTGTGTCTAGAGCTAGTCCTGGGAGGGACTGCAGGCTTGGGGCCACATGGGCCTGGTTTTAGCACAACTGAGCCCTGCAAGAGAGCCAGGAGTGCGTGATAACCCCTGTGTTCCTCCCGCTGAGCACGGTCTGCTCGTTCGGTGCCCCCAGCGCGAAGCAGAGGTTGAAGCTGGGGAGAGGGGAGCTGCATGGAAACATCAGGACAGTTGTGATCTTGTTTTCTTTTCTGTTCTGGTGCTGCAATGGAGAAGGAAGAGATTTAGAAAGGAGAAAGGGGAGGAGAAGTGGGAAGTGGAGAACAAAAGGGCAGGGAGGGATCTTTGGAAAAGATGTGGAATTGCGGTCCTTCAGACAAGACGAGGAAAAGTGGTCTTGAAATATTTCTGTTTTGGGTTTTCTGGGTCTGGTGTGAGACAGAAGTGAAACCCCTGCACCCCATCCCTCAGAAAAGAGGTGATTTTGTTCCTTAGTCCGAGACTGGATCCCTGGAAGGGATCAGCACAGCCCCACTGGGGGCAGGGGAGAGGGTGGGAGGTCTTCCTGCTCTGGGTGGACCCATACTCTGATACAGAAGGAATTCTTGGGGTAAGGGGCTGGGGCAGGAGGAGTGGCTGCGAGCACCCCCGGCCCTGGAGCTGGCAGACACGGCGGCAGCTCGTTCTCAGCGTCTGTGCCGTGCTGGCTGTGCTGCCAGGCACTGCCCTGCCACCCCCCTGCTCCCCTCGCCTCGCTGCTCCTGGCAGGAGCCGGGAGCAGGGAGGAGCAGCCAGGTGGAGAGGAGGAAACGGGGCCAGACGCCGGCAGAGCCTCCCCACACCGCGCTCCCGGCATCCATCCGCACGGATGGGCAGCGGCAGAGGGGACCCCGCCGGGCAGGGGGGGATGTGGGGAGCAGGGGGTGACCCAGGGACAGCAGGACAGGCTGCAGGAGGGAAGGGGAGAGGGTGGGAAGCAGCCAGGCGGGGAGGGAAAAGCAGCGTGGCATCAGGCTCACCGTAATTTTTTTTTAGCTCTCGACATCAGAAGGATGTGGAGCTGCTGGAGTGAGGCCAGGGAGACCATGGAGATGCTCCCTTTGCTCTGGAGCCAGGCTGGGAGGGCTGGGGGTGCTCACCTGGAGAAGAGAAGGCTCCAGGGAGATCTGAGAGCCCCTTGCAGGGCCTAAAGGGGCTCCAGGAGAGCTGGAGAGGGACTGGGGACAAGGGATGGAGGGACAGGACACAGGGAATGGCTTCCCACTGCCAGAGGGCAGGGATAGATGGGATATTGGAAGGAATTCTTGCCTGTGAGGGGGGGGAGGCCCTGGCACAGGTTGCCCAGAGAAGCTGTGGCTGCCCCTGGATCCCTGGAAGTGTCCAAGGCCAGGTTGGACGGGGCTTGGAGCAACCTGGGCTGGTGGAAGGTGTCCCTGCCCATGGCAGGGTGGAATGAGACGAGCTTTAAGGTCTCTTCTAACCCCAAACCAGTCTGTGGTTCTGTGATATTTGGGATGCAGCTCTCATTTGGATTGTGTTTTTTTGGGTGCAGCAGGGTTTTTTGGGGCTTTGGGTGAGGTGACCATGTGCTGTCCCTCCAACAAGGAGCACATCACCTGCTTTGCCCTTGCATGGAGAAGGCAGAAACACCAACCACCTGACCTACATGTACTTTCATGCACCCACCAGCCTGCTGGGCCCGGGTGCTGATGGTTGCTTTTGAAACAAACGGAAAAACTCTGTCTCCTTCACAGTGTTTTGACAGTTTTTTGGGTTTCCTTGTTGGTTGTTGTTTTTCTGCGGGGCTCAGACTGCCTTGCAAAGAACTCGCAGGGCTGGATGAGATGTTTGTGCTGGGAAATCAGCCATCTTCAAAAGGGCTCCCGCTCCCTTGCAAAACATTTGCAGAGTTTTCATCTGCGCGTTTTGGCTCCTCTGATACGAGGCAGGAATCATCCTGGGAATTGTCTTCCCAATGGTTATTCTGCTGTCTCTGTTAGGAAATAGAAAAAGGAAGAAATGAGAATAACTCCAACCAACCAACAGCAAGAAAACAGACTCTGTGCTGCAGGTTGCTGGGCTTGGATGGTTCTGGACTAAACAAGGTCGAACAAAAACCTGCCTGGTATGAGTTGAGTGGATGGGGGAAAATTTCTGCCAACCCGCAGTGCCCCAAATTTCCCTTCCTGCATGTCATTGTTTAAACTTGACTAATTTTCTTGTTTAAGACCACGACCAAAGAGGATTCCACGGAATGTAGAATCCCAGAGTGGTTTGGGTTGTAAGGACCTTAAAGCCCATCTAATTCCACCCCCTGCCATGGGCAGGGACACCTTCCACTAGACCAGATTGCTCAGACCTCCATCCAAAGTGGCCTTGAAGAATTCCAGGGATGGAGCAGCCACAGCTTCCCTGGGCAACAGAGCCTTTAAACCTGTGCTGCTGGCTGGGAGGAGCAGGATGGTTCCTGCAGAGATTTATGCAAAAAAAGAGGGTCATTGTCAGGGTAAGACTCCTCCTTGGCAGTTTCCAGGTGGATGTGGCTTCTTTGAGCAGGCACATCCCAAAGCTGGGCTGCCTGGTTCTGATCCTAAATTATAATCCAGCGAAGGAGAAACCTCCTGAGGAGGTGGGAAGGGATCACAACTTAATACCTTCCAGGTGATGTTGGAAATGAAGGAAGGGAATTATTCATGGTCTCCACAGATGGCAGAACAAGAACAGTGGCCTGGAGCTAAGAAAGGGGAAGTTTTTCTGATTGGCCATTAAGAAAGTGCCCCCCAGTCGAGCAAGAGTGGGGAGAGGCCCCAGGGAGGGAATCCAGGCGCCGGCCACAGCGCGGAGACAGGACGTTAATGGAGATGATGAAGGGAAGGATCTTTAGACAACACAAGAGGTCACCCTGTTGACCCAAACCAGCTCCCTCCTGGCCCTACAATCTGCGTGGTGCCATGATAAATTCCACTTCCCTGACTTTACTGCGGGCGTTTTATCGCTCGGCTTAATGGCTGGGAAATGTCTGCACTTGACTGCTCTGTGGAGTTGAGTCTGTGTGTGATCCTCGGGTCTGAGCAACAATTCACTGACTGTGAAGGGATGGGGCCTTTTTATTATCTTCCCTCTCAGAGCCTGGGCTCCGGGTCCTGGCTCCTCTTTGCCACTGGTTTTTCCCTTTATGGCCTCGTTCCGTCCCTGCTGCCTTGCAGATTTGCACAAGCGTGTTTTCGGAGCTTCCATCCTCTGAGCTGCCATTCGGCGGCGGTTCTGTCGAATCCGAGACGGGTGGGTGTCATGGGGCTCCCCGGCAGTGCCGTGACCCCTTTGGATACAGCCTGGAGAGCCGGAGTCAGGTGTGGAGGATGCTGCTGGCAGCAGATGTGCGCGGTGCTACCAACCCTCCTGTTTTTACTGCAGGTCTCCGAGGTCTCATCAGGGTTGATGCTTTTCTTAATGTTTCTGGCATCATGTGATTGCGGAGGAATCTGGGCTTTGGTTGAGCAGCCGCCTGGAGATACTGGGATTGCAGGAAAAAAGCATGGAAATACGGTTGGAATCTGTCAGCTAATAAAACCAGCCCATCTTAATTATGGCTGTTTTTATTTTAGATGTCAAAGTGAAGGTTTTGGGGGGTGGGGGGGCCTAACCTGGAGCAGTGGATGGTATGGAGTTGCTCCCAGGGGGAATTGTGAAGGGGTGAGGTGCTGTGCTGGCTTGGGTTGTGGTGATGGAGGGGTGATCCTGTTGTTGCAGGTGCAAAGCCTGGGGAGCTTTGACTCATCCCTGGAGGGAGCCGGACGTGCTGGAGGCTTTTATTTAGGGAAACAAGGGAGAGCTGGTGTTTGAAGCAGAGCCAAGGCTGCAGGGCTGTGTCCCTGGGCTGGGACGAGCAGCGTGGCCGGGGGCGATGCCGCAGGGTGGGAGCGAGTGGGTGCTGGCAGCGTCCTTCCAGCTGCCTCCAGGCTGGGCTCCCCATGGAGCCTCCACCTTTCCTTGGTCTGAGCAATGCAGAAACACTGAAGGAACGTGTGTCCCTTTCCAGAGGCTGTTACAGTGAGTTGTGAGCAGGCGCCAGGAGCAGCAGAGGAACTGTCGCCATCAGCGGCGTTTTGCTAATCTGATCCGAAGGTTCCCGTCGGGAATGTGGCTGGAGCGATCCCTGCTCTCCCTGAGAATGCAAATGGCAATGTGCAAGCTCCTGGTGTTTCTGTCAGGCTGGAGGGAGACAAAGGATGCTGATGCACGAGGGATTTTCCCGCCTCCATCCCAGTTTCCTGCTTGCACATCCACATCTTCTGCTCTGCTCCATTTGCCCATTCCCAAACTCACACCAGGGAATGGTGTGCAAGGATGGAGAAAGCCCCCTTTAAACTCTGAATCCTAGAATGGTTCAGGTTTGAAGGGACTTCAAAGCTCATCTAATCCAACCCCCTGCAGTTATCAGGGACATCTTCGACTGGACCACGTTGCTCAGAGTCCGTCTTCCATCAGTGCACATTTCCCCCCAGAAAGTGCCTATTGCAAAATTCCTGGGATCATTTCCATTTTTTTTTTTCCCCCCTCCAGAGAGACTGATTTTCAATTGGGAAAATCTAAATCCGGGTGATGGCTGCTTGCCTGGCAGGAGCTCAGGGGTTTGGCTAAGCCAGGAGTTGTCCTTGCTGGCCAGGGAGACCTGCAGGGAAGCAGCAGGAAGCTCCTCCATCCCCTCCAGGCCTCCCTGCAAGGCGACTTTCCACGTTGTGCCCCGTCCACAGGGAGTCTGTGAAACCCAGATGACTCTTCCAGGAGCCGGGAGATAGCTGGAATGTCCTTGCATTAGATGAACACGGGGGGAAAAAGAATCCACCCCATGGAAAATCTGCGTTTTGGGAATTTCTGCTGAGAGCGTGAAGTTGGAGGATTTTTTTTCCCATTTAAACACACATACATATATATATATATATAGGAGTTCCAGTGGCTTCCCATTTCCTCGTCAGCTCTCTGTGAGATGCCATTTCTGCAGGCAGTGTATGCCTGGGGTTTTTTTTCCCCCCCTCAGGAAATGTTCTAATATCAATTTAATCTTGACTCTCACAACTGCATCTGCTCCGCGGGGAACCTGCTCCACGGCCTCGCCAAGAAGGTGTTTCCTCTTAGCTGCGAGTTCATTTTCCAGTTTAAAAACATCATTCAGCCATTCCTAACGAAAGATATAATCAACTTTTCTGGCTTTCGTGGCTTAGCTGAGCCCTTAATGGAGGTGGGGAAACCATTCCAGCGATGGCTCAGCCCTTATTTCCCGTGGCAGGAGCCCTGGCACCTCGCAAAGGATGGATTTCACTGAGTGAAACTGCTCCTGGAGGGATTAGAGCCAGTCCACGTGGACACAACTCCAGGAGTTCCTCCCCTGGGAGGCGTTCTGGCGTCCCACGGGGATTTGCTCCCGCTCTGTCACTGTGGCTCCACGAATCCTGCAGAAGCAGATGATAAAGAATTTGGTCCAGCTTGAGTTAAAACAAAGGAAAAGGAGGAAAAAACAAACCCAAACAACAAAAAAAGCAAAAAAAAAAATCAGCAAAAACACAGTTTGTGTCCCATCTGATTGGATTTTTGTGCCCACACGTCTGCTCTGCTTAAATGTTTTGGGAGTGCCGGGGGGGAATAGTCTCTGTTCTCCGTGCTGTGCCACAGAAAGGGGTTGGGTTGTTCCAGACCTTGCTGAATTCCACCATGGATACAGTTCCACACATGCCCTGCCGTGTCCACATCTTCCCACCCTCCGTGGAAATACAAATGGAAATGGCAGCAGGAAAATAGGGTCAGGTGGAAGGAGGGAGCAATAGGAGGCCTGGGAGGCACAAAAGGGCTGGGCTGGAAATGGGGTAGGGTTAAATAAGGACATGGAGCACTGGAGATCCAACAGGACCCCACAGAGCTGGGTGGATGTTAATCCAGTGAGTGTTTAGCCAGCCAGGAAGAGGAGCCCTGTGCTGGTCTGGGTGGAGGCAAACCCTTGAAATACTGGAATGGGGTGCAGTGGGGAAGAATAGAATAGAATAGAATAGAATAGAATAGAATAGAATAGAATAGAATAGAATAGAATAGAATAGAATAGAATAGAATAGAATAGAATAGAATAGAATGATTTCAGTTGGCAAAGCCCTGGAAGATCACAGAGTCCAACCATTCCCCAGCACTTCCACACCCACCACTGAACCATCTCCACAGGTGCCACATCTACATGGTTTTTGAATTCCTCCAGGAACGGGGGTTCCACCAGTGCCCTGCTGCCAGGAAACAGCGCCTTAAGGAGCACAGCACCCCTGGGTGTGCCCCAGGGCAGGGGAAGGGGCTGTAGGGCTGAGCTCATCCCTCAGCCAGGGCTGGATGCTCTCTCTGTGACGGGCTTTCAGGTTTCCCCCTTCCCAGTTCAACCCCGGAGTAGCCCGTGAAGCACCAAAGTTACAGAAATCGGGAAATAAACAAAACCTCCAAACCCCCCGTCCCTCCCCGCCCCCCTCAAAAAAGAAAAAAAAAACCAAAAAACCCAACAAAAATCCAGAACAGATGAGCCAACAGAATTTTTTAATTGAAATGTGTGGGAACAAATTACCTGACAATCCAAACAGAGGCGTTTGGAACCGGCGCTCGAGCTTCTCGCCCAGGAAATATTGAAGCGTCGCGACCTGACACTTCCAGAACTCACCCATAAAGCTTCTGAAGTGAAAAATTAATCCAAAGTAACCGCTTTTTCTGCTTTCCAGAAGCAGATTGGCTTTTGATAAATGCTTACACTTCCTCAATAGATCCCAGCCAACCGAGCTCGGCTTTTCCCCGTTGCCTGGTGTGACTCCCTGGAGCACCGGAGGGTTGGAGCGTCCGTGGGGCTGGTTCTGGGTGTCAGGGATGGCTCTGGATACCTGGAGCATTTCCATTCCTGCCTCCTCTCCTTTCACTGTCCCTGTCAATCCACGTCCATCATTCCTTCCTGCAGCACTTCTGCTGCTGCCTTTTATCCCTCTGAATCTATCTCAGGGGATTAAGCATGAAACGGAGGGTTGGAGCGTATAATAGCAGGGCTGTAATTACCTGATGAATACAGTGTAATTACACCGTGGTAAAGCTTTTGGATAACCTCCCCACCTCCCACTAGCCCCTAGAACTGGAATTTCTCTACATTTCAGCTCTAAGGTTACCCACATCTCCACAATTGTGGCTTTGCCTCCTTGGTCACCGTGGAAGGGTATTTTTAACGTTCAGTGGCACCACTGATTTTGCACTTACACTCTAATTAATTTGCAGCCATGGGGCCTTGGAGTTGTAGGAGTGGAGCAGAAATTACGGGTGTGGGAAGTGTAGCCGGGGTGTAATCACACCGTGAGTGCTGGGCAGTCACACCCCTCGTGCTCTCAGCACAGAGCCACGTTGAGGTTTTGGTGAGACCTCCCTGGGATCTGTTGGCACGGGTTTGGTTGGGCAGAGGGATCCCAGCTGTCGCAGATCCCTCCATCCAGGTGCAAACAGGCTGGACCTTCTCACTCTCTCCAACTCCCTGACAGGAGGTTGGAGCTGGAGGGGAGCGGAGGGGTCAGGCTCAGCTCCCAGGGAAAGAGGACAAGGCCTCAAGATGTGCCAGGGGAGGGTCAGGTTGGACATCAGGAAGAATTTCTTCACAAAAGGAGTGGTCAGGCACTGGAAGGAGCTGCCCAGGGAGGTCTGGAGTCCCCACCCCTGGAGGTGTCCAAGGAAGGACTGGACTTGGCAGTGCTCTGGGCTGGGGGACAAGATGGTGTCTGGTCAAAGCTTGGACTTGATGATTTTGGAGGTCTTTTCCAACCATAATGATTCTGTGATTCTGTGAAGCCTCTTTCAGTTAAAGGCTGTGAAACAGCATTTCTCCTGATTCGTCCTGCTTGCGGCTTCGAGCCCATCAACCCAGCCTGGACGTGGCCTGGTGGCACCACTCAGCAAACTTCAGGTTCATCTTGATGAGTGACCCAAAGCTAATTATTCCCCTCCTTGCACATCACCACTCCCCTCACTCCCTTAAAACCAGCCCAGCCATTTCCCTGCGTTTTGGAGCTGCTGGTTGGGATACACAGACAACAAGCCCCATAACATAATGGATTTTTATTATTATTAAGCTCCCAGTGCGTGTGTCCCTGTCAGTGTAACAGGGCTAATGAAATGCCCCCGCTGCTCATGGGCCTTGGGAGGACAATTTGGGCCGGTTCTCTGCCGCATTTGGAAGAGGTGAAACGCTGGTTGCTGTTATTTGTTACGGATCTGGTTTACTTAGCACAGGGTTTATTGAGTCTGTCTCCCACTTGCAAACGCCGACCACAGTTCCCAGCGCCGCTCCCGCTGCCAGGGATCCTTCCTGTTGCTGCTGAGTTGCCAGCTGGACTTGTTGTGGACTCCAGCTCAGGACAGTGGGCCAGGTTCATCCCTGGTGTAACATCATTGCCTTTAATTAGGCTACGCCAGGGAGGAGTTTGGCCCGCTCCGTTTGCTCGCTGTGTGCCCGTGCCAGGAGGAAGGCACGGCAGGTGCCAGCCTGTGACAGCCCCTTTTCAGTGTGGGACAAGTCCCTGCAGCCCTGTCTGCTGCGGGGGCACCAGCAGCCCTGATGGGGAGAGAGGGGGGAATCCAACAGCAAGCTCATCATAGGACTTCACGTCCCAAGAGGTTCCAGATTTCATCTCCCCGTCCTCTTCCCTGACTGCCTGGAGGGAAAGAAAAGCAGGAGGGGGGGGAAATGGGCAGCAGAGCCTTAAATAATACAAGGCCTGACTCGAAGCTGAAGAGCTGCTGCTCTCAGACCCTCTGGATCGGACCCAATTCGCTCCTTAGGTGCTTGTAACTGCATCAGAACATGTGCTCAGAAGCAAAACCTCGTCTCCTGGTGGTAGTTCACCTGGTTTACTCACAGCCCCGTGCAGGGCAATTTTGGGAGGCTCCCTCCCTCCTTGTCCCATCCCTTGCAGGGCCCTGGGTACCACGGCCTCAGCATCGCCCAGGTGGGGGACAGCCACTGCCACAGCCTCCCCTTGGTCCCCCCCAGGCAGGCACAGGACCCCTCCAACATCCCAGCTCTGCTTCCCGTTGCCTCCCGCGCGCTGCCCGCAGGCAGCCGCTTCCCGGGGAGGGAATTCGGTCGCCTGGTTTTCAAAGCGGAGGGAAAGTTTCTGTGCTGGCGGATCTGGGGCAGAGTTTTAAGAGCCGCCTGTATTTTCTCCCGCTCCGTCTGAAGCGAGGCACATCCAAGGATGCAGGCCCTGGCTTTCATCCTCCTCACCGCAGGCGCTGGGAGCCGCTCGCCTCTGAACCCGCTCTCCCGGCGCCACATTTCCTGGGGTGTTTTAGAGAGTGGCTCTGGCTTGCTAAATGCAGGAGCATTCTAAAATATCTCTATATACGAATTAAGTCTTAATGCATCAAAACTGTGGTGCATATCACGTTAATGCATTATGCACACATGCATTAATGCACCACAGTTTTGGTGCATATCCCACCCCGCCTCAGTCTGCTGGGATGAGCTGGGTGCCATGATGGGCTGTGGTGGTGTCACGATGGGATGAGGTGGATGCTGTGCTGGGATGAACTGGGTGCCATGATGGGCTGTGATGGGATGAGGTGGATGCCGTGGTGAGATGAGATGAGTGATGGGTTGAGGTGGGAGCTGTTGGGCGCAGAGGGTGAGTGATGAAGTGGGTGCTGGGATGGGACGAGGTGGTGCTGAGATAGAATGAGGTGGGAACTTCGATGGGATGAGGTGGTGCTGTGATGGCAAGAGGTGGGATGTGATGGCAAGAGGTGGGATGGGATGGGATGAAGTGATGCTGTCGGGTGCAGACAGGGGGATTTATCCACCGCTCAGACACGCTCAGGTTTTCATCTCCCACCATTTCCTCTGCAGAGCTGCCACCCTGCTCATTCCCAGCCCCTCTCCTCCGGGGGCTGGGAGGTCCTTTTGTACCCCTGTCTGCACGTCCTGGGTTATCTGAGGACACGGGGGGCAGGGAGCAGCAGGTTTGATGACAGCAGGGACACGCATGGAAAAGCTGTGGTGCAAACAGTTGGAAGCTGATAACTAGCAGTGATGCCTTTGCCAGGAGGGGAAAAAAAAGACTGTAAATTCACTTTGTTTTGATATTCAAATACTCCTTTCCGTGTATGTGCTAATGGGTACGCTGATATTATGGCATTATTAGAACAAAATATTCAGATGATTCCTAACAGAATTTGTGTTTCACAAGCTACATGGAAATGTTGGCTTGGAAACAGGACTAATGTTAGGAGACTGTTTCTCTCAGGGGGTAATAATTGGCCCGAGCAGCTCTGCAGGGCTGGAGTTTGGAGTGTGGGATCCAGATAACTTCTCCCAGGACAGGGCTCCAGAAATCCCTGCTAGGCAAAAACCCCCCTCCTCAGCATGGAAGGAGCTCCCTAAATAAAGACCAGGGGGAGCCTCCAGCCCCTCCTGCCCTCAGTCCCTCTTCCCCACATGCTTCCCAGCTTTGTGGGACATGCAAGGCTGTTTTGAAAGGACAGCTCTGCGAATGGCACAGCTGAACCTGGTTCAGCATTCCCCCAGCTCTCCTCCCAGCACCATCAGCTCCACACCTGGGTGCCTCAGCTGAGACTGGGTCAAGGCTCTTAGCTCTGCCTTCCCACGGAAATGAGCAGCAAATCAATGCAGGCCTAATAAAAGATGATTGGGAATTGCTAATAGGAGCCTGGGAGGGCAGTCCTGCCTCCTGGAGCCAAGATGAGTATGGATTTTCTCGTGCTGGGGACTGTAAATGCTTTTGAATCCCCCTGGGAGTCCCGGATGCTCACCTTCTCCCTTCACCCTCATCGTTCTCCTGCAACCTCAAAAAAGGAGCCTGGTAAAGTCAATTAATCGGGTTAATTTGCTGGTGGTGGTGGGGAGGGCTCAGCCTGTTCCTGCTGGGTGGGAAGGAGTGAGCAGGGACTGGGTGCTGGGAGCAAGGAGCCCCTTGGTGAAGGGCATGGTTGGATTGGATATTGGGAAGAAATTCCTTCCTGTGAGGGTGGGGAGGCCGTGGCACAGGTTGCCCAGAGAAGCTGTGGCTGCCCCAGCCCTGGAAATGTCCAAGGCCAGGCTGGACGGGGCTTGGTGGAAGGTGTCCCTGCCCATGGCAGGGGGGGAGAACAAAATGAGCTTTAAGGTCCCTTCCAACCCAAAGCAGTCTGTGATTTTATGATAAGATCATGTGTCCTGCTGCTGCCCTGGGCAGAGTTTGGTCCCCATCCCACAGTAAGTGTGAAGGGGCAGCGAGGGATAAATGAGGTCAGGGAATGGGAGCACAGTCTGGAAAGGCTCTCGCTGCCTTGGTGCTGGGCTTCAGTTCTGGCTCCCAGTGGCTGCTCGCTCCAGACCTGCCTTATTTATGGACTCACATCTCCCCCACTCTTCTCCCTCCAGCAGCCACGGGCCCAGCACCCTGCAGCTGCCCATCACTGATAGATCACCCTCGATAAACACACTCCTCTGCTCTGCATTCAACAGCCAAACCCCTCCTGCCCTTCACGTTGGTGCTGCTGGAGGATGATGAATGAAATCCAAGTCGGTTTGATTCATACGAGTTGTGTTCACCTTGCAGAACAGGCTGTCACCAAAAATAATAAACCTCCTTGTTTTAATGCCCGGAGAGGCTGTTGGACGAGCAGCAGGACGGGTTTAGATCCTCTTCCAAGGAAAAGGACGCTTTTGAGAAAGACGGATGGCGAGCCACGGGCTGGCTGCACAATCAGTAAATAATAATTAGAGTCGTGTCTGGAGGCTGTGCAGGGAGCAGGGACCTGTCAGGCCACGTGTGGCACTGGTGCTCTGGACAGGACAGTTCCTGCCCCATGGCTTGTGAGGTCTAAGTGATGCTGCCGAGAGCAGGGGGTTGGCAGTGAGAGGTGAAGTGACCTGTCCCTCGTCATCCAGGAGGAAAGGCGGCACCGCCCCGGGTGCTGTGGCTTCCTGGGTCCTGCAAGGATGGTCACCAAGGGGGCTTTACCAGGCGAGGAAAAACCCTGCTGGGTGACTGTTTGCCCCTTGGTTTCTATAGTTCATCACTTGAATTTTTGTCTCAGCACAGCCCTTCCTTGGGCTCGTGCCTGCTTCCAGGAGGTTTTGCCTTTGGAGTAAATGCACCAGCACAGTATCCAGTGAGGCTGTATCCTCATCTTTCTCCTTATTGGGCAGCAGCTCAGGTCACGACACCTGTCTCTGCCCCCTTCTTGGCCTCTTGGTCCTGCTCTGTTGTCTCCTGCCTTGGGATGTGATTCCCAGAGCCCCTTCCTCATCCGTGCCCACGGCATTGAGGCAAAAACGGTCTAATGGGGGGAAAAGTTAACCACGTTTATTGAACTGAGAAAAAGGTTGTTTTTATATCCCTTTATTGGAATATAAAGACAGCTTTTATAACCTTTTAAAGGGGCATAAAAGCAGCTTGGAGACTAGAAAGCTCGCTCCAGTGGAAGGCAGGGAAAAGGAAAGGGAAGGAGGTGGAGCCAACATGTGCCACGTTCTGAGGCTGGGAGTAGCCAGAGGGGTGGATGGGGCTGCTGGGACCCCAGGTCCAAGGTGATTGTGGTGTCACCTCCCTCGAGGAGGTTTGGAGCCCTTGCTGGTGTTAACAGCCCTGGCTCTGGGCTCTGACACATGTTTCTCCTCTCCACAACTGCAAAGCCAGTTCCTCCGAGCCGTCCCAGGAGGGGCAGGTGTTGGACTTAATGAGCAAACCTCTTTTATTTCATTTTTCTCCACGGTCTTCTGTGAATAAATATTGCTTTGGCTTCGTTCCTCGTGGAATGAGGGAAGAGGGAGGATGTAAAGCTCTGGCTTTGAGGCTGGAGGGAAAGTTTGCTCTGTAACTGCTCCAGCCTCTCCTGTTACACCCAGCCTGTCTGGTAGGACTGTGGGGCTCCAAGGTGGACCAGCTCCCAGCCTCGGTGGCCCAGAAGTGTTGGCTAATTTGGGATCCAGGGCTGGCACCCTCGTGGATAGGGTATCCCTCTTCCCTGCAGTACTTTGGGGCAAGCACCAGGGTGTGCTGCAATCCCCCTCCTCCAGGGCACAGCATTCTCTGCCTCCTTGCCCATCCCAGCCAGCTGTGGTCAGGATGTGGATAAAAGCAGCACTCTGAAATCCAGGAGGAGTCTCTTCCCACCTCTTCCAGGGCTCCTGCCCAGTGTCCTGAAAGCATTTGGCGTTGCAGGTGGGTAAAGCCCCACCAGCTCCCGCTGGCACCCCCCTCCTGGGACGGAGCTGGATTTTCTCCCTCCGGCGGGGGAGATGTGCCTTTTCCTTTCCCTGCTTCCCGCAGCGGTCGCTCTGACGCGACATTAAAGGAGGAGAGCGACCTTTCCAGCGCTCTCCAGCTCCGGGGAGGGCAGAGCTGAGCCCCCGTGCGCAGCAAGGCACAGCTGGAACCCGGATAGGTCGCGGGGCTCGCCCGTCCCCACGCCATCTCCCAGAGAATCAGCTTCCCGAGATAGTGCTGGGAGGGGGCTGGAAAAAGGACGGGAGCAGGAGCAGCTGCTTCTAATTTCACTTCCTGGGGAGGGAGGCGATGCTGAGAGCACCCCGCATTCTCGGCACATATTTTTCATCATTATAGGCAGAAATGCCAGCGCGGTGACAGATATTAATGCAGTTCACACCAGGAGAAAATCTTCTTTCCATCAGACTCCATGTGCAGCAAGAGGGCAGTGCCATTTGCAGCCCTGGGGAGGATGTGTTTGAAAGGTGATGTGTTTTTCACTGGGGGAACTTTTATTCCGAGACAAAGTTCCGCTTGGAGGAAGGGGTGCCTGAAACCATCCCACTGGGGACTGGGGGGTCGCTCTGAGCCCACACCACAGACCTGGGTGAAGGTGCGTTTGCAGCAGTGCTGGGAATTCATCTGGATTTTGGGGTAACTCACGTTCCCCTCTGCTGGCTCTGCCGTGGCTTCGTGTCACCGCTGGGGTGCCACTGCCCCATGTGGCAATTTTGGTGGCCTGGGGTCCCGTCCTGCGCCGACCTACGATGAGTCTGTGAGGTTTTCATCCTTATCCCGTGGAGAACTGCACCTCCTTGCACCCCTCAGCCTCCTTTTATTTGCTTATCCCGCTAAATATTCATCAGTAACATTTAAGACAAAGGAAAGAGATAATTACAAGGGGAGAGTTTTTTTTGCGGTATTAAAGGTTAACAGAATTCTTGGCATTTGTGCCTTGTCGATCTCCATGTAATTATGCTCATTTCCCAGAATTCAGAGGCGACTGTGCCTGTTAACGCTCAAAGATGGTACCCCGGGAATTAAATTTATGAGATCGTTTCTCAAAACCTCCGGATTCAAACCAAGCATCTTGCTTAATGGCATGACTATTATTAATATTATTCTTGGAATGCAGAGAGCCGCGAGGGTCAGAGGACCGGTGGCAAAACTCAAATTGATCCAGGCAGGCAGCAAAGAGCCTGGATTTTTTTCTTTTTCCTGAGGAATACACCCGTTTGGCAGTTTGGCAACTTCAGGGAGGCACGTTGGGTGTTGCAAAGGTGCTGTTTGAGGTAAAAAGAAAAAAAAAAAAAAAGCCCCTTTTTGGCTGCAGCTGGTGGGGAGTCACAGAGGCGACATCGGACCTCATCCCCTCGTTTTTGGGTGGTATAAATGGAGGCACCTGCTCCTCCCTGGGGGCCTGGTTTGTAGGGACCGAGTGGCTTTCTGGTAAGAAAGGGTTTGTTTTGGTGGGGAAACTGAGCTGGAGGAGGGGGATGTGGTGGTGGGCCAGCACCAGCCAGGGACACCTGTCTTTTTGTTTCCCCTTGCAGTTTGGGATGTGTGTGTGAGATCCAGAGGGGCTGGGGGAGACTGGGCTCGGTGTGCTTTGTTTGGGACCATCCCAGGAGAAGGCACAGCAACTCTTGGAGCTGCTTCTCCAAAGGGTTATCCAGGGCAGAGCCTAAGGGGGGTAGAGTCTTGTGTTTTCACATTTGAGGGAGCTGGGCTGGAGCTCCCAAATATCCATGGTGAGACCTGAGCAGTCTCTGGCTTTGCTTTTCAGCCTATTCAGCTTTTTCCCTTTTCACTTACTGCTGGGTTGGGTCGTGGAGCTCTGGGTTAATGTCACACTCTTATAAAATGCTGTTAGGTGGTTAATGGCATGGTTTTATCCCATGTCATCAGCTGTCCCTGGCACCTGAGCCGTGCTGATCAAACTCTGCTGTGGATGCAGACAGAGTGCACAGGGTGTTTTTTGGGGTGTTAATACAGAGCCATAACCTCACAACAAAGCCCCAAGAATCAGATTTATGTAAAACCAGTATTGATTTGTACCAAGGATCAATCCCAGTTCATAATTCTCACTGTGCCAGCATGGCTTGGTGGCTCCTTGATCATTGTTTTAACTCTGTGTAGATGTTTGATATTAAGACTGGATGCACAGAGGTGTTGATTCTTGAATTGTGTATTGAGTTGTGTTGGCTGGGCTGTTGGAAAAGGCCCAAACACCGAGAACTGCGGGAGGAAGAAGCGATCTTAGGGGAAAAGCCAGGCCTTGAGGGCTGCTGTGCATCCTCCTGATCTCGTGTCCAAGCTGCAGCACTGTCTGGCCCATCTGGAGTGTACAAAGGATCACAGGATAGTCTGCATGGCAAGGGACTCTAAAGCTTGTCTTGTTCCACCCTGTGCCATGGGCAGGGACAGCTTTCACTAGATCACGTTGCTCCAAACCTTGTCCAGCCTGACCTTGAACACTTCCAGGGGTGGGGTGTTCAGCATCCTTGAGGATGCTGCCGTGTATCTCTGTGTTTTAGGGCTGGCAGTGCTGTGTGGGGTATTTTGGCTTTGCTTTTCCTCCGGTGGTGCATTCTCAGTTACCTACTGAGTTGTTGCAGGGTGATAAATCCAATGCTGGGTTTGCAGCACCAGCTTGGGACAGATTTGCAACCTTTGCCAGGGCACCTGGTCCTGCAGCCCCTTGGCTGAGGCTTTGCAGCTCAGCCAGGGGCGCCCTGGAAGGAGTTAACTGGTGCTTGAAAATTCCAAAGTCCCTGAGCACGATGAGAGCAAGCGACAAACCCAAGCCCAGCAGTTTTTTAAAGGGCAAACAAAATGTCCCTTTTTTACTGCGAGGCTCTCGGTGCAAAGCGCAGGCAGAGTAGGGCAGCAGATCCCAGCGTGGCTTTAGGGGAAGGCTCCCAAAAGCACATTTTATTGAAATTTAATAGGATGGTTACTGTAAGTTTATCTAAACGGCAGTTAAATATTAACAGCATCTCTAGCAGGGATTAATGGGGTCTCCTGCGCTGTTTTTTAAACACCGCGAAGTGCTGGGACTCGCTGCTGCTTCCAGTGCGAGGGACTGAGGGCTGAGCGCCCATGAGGACGCTGCTTGCATTCCAAAAACTGCCCTAGAAACAGCCCCGAACAGGCGATTTCTCCAGCTCGGAGCATGGAATGCCTTTGGGGCGAGAAGGGCTCAAAATGGCTCCAGCCAAGTAAGGCTCTTAATCATTGTTTCTTAATTGGGGCCACCGTTAACGAGGGGATAAATGAGTCAGTGAGCGGAGCTGGGACCCGCGTCCTTTGTGGCTTTGAATGTTTGTGGACGTGGAGGGCTCAGTTATTCAGGAAAAGCTCCCCCGGACTTGTGTGTCATTCACCTGACTAATGCCAAGAAAATTAAGCACTTTTTGTGCAACTCTGAGCTTATTGGAGAATAATGTGGTATGCGATAGCACGGCTGGGGTTAGAAAATCATGTTTTCATTTGGAAGGAACGAGAATGTCTCGAGCATAAATTATGTTTCTGATCATATTTGGCCATTTCAGATTAAAAATAAATTTCCACTCTGAGGTTATAGATTGCCATCTATCAGCTTCCTGAAAAGGGAAAAAAAAAGGAATTAAAAGAGAAATCTGGCTGCACAAATTGCCTTGCTATGACCTACTTATTGGAAGGAGTGTGGTGTGTTTTTTTTTTTGTTCTCTAGGAATAAAATCTGTTGGTGTGGGGAGGTGTAGCGTTGTATGGATATGGTTTTGCAGGGAAATATATGGGCACAGGTGGATGAGAGGATCTTTAACTTAACCTGCAAACAGGTGAAATAGATGGTAGGATTGTGTTAGGTATCTCTGAAAAGGCAGAAAAAGATGCAGCAATGGTGTTGTTTTACTTGACTGAAGAACTTAAACTGCGGATTTGCATCTGGTTATTGGCCTTTGGGGCCACTCAGATCTGCAGATTAGCTGCTTAAGGCCGAAAAAGCCTGAGAGTGGGGCAGTGTTTGCTGCAGGGTCCCTGCAGAAGGAGCTGGGGTCCCTTGCAGCAAGCCAAAATCCATAGTTCTTCCTCGTGGGACGTTGTTGGGGCTGATCTGCTCCCTGCTCTGCCTGCAAGCCTCTCCCTCCCCGAGATGCTCCTTGGGGAAGCAAACCCGCGGGCTCTCTCTGCTTTTAACCCCTTCTCCATCCACGCTTTCCTCATCCTCCCTGCCAGCTCCCATCTCCCCGGGGGTTGCAAACCCTTCCCTTGGCTCCGTCCTCGCATCCCTTCCCACCCGTCCAGCCCTTGCTGCTTCCGCCGCCCTGTTTGTGGTCTCTGCCAGGAGAGGGGGGTCTTTAGCCTCGCTGGGAAGGAGGAGGCTGAGGAGATGGATACGGAGATAAATATACACCTCCAGCGTGTCCATGCCTCGCTCGTTCCGTTTGTCTCCTGCCTGTTGCTCGCAGTGGAAAAAAAAAAAGAAAAAGAAAAAAAAAGGAAAAAGAGACTTTTACCTAAGTAGGAAGAAAGGGAAGGAGCTGAAAGCGAGAGGCTGTTTGGTGCTCAGATGGGCTCAGCCCGTGTGCGGCAAACTCTGCGGCTGCTGTGGTCAAAACCCAGTGAAGGAAAAAAGACTCTCTCATCCCCAGAGGAGGCTACAAAGCTCTCTTTCTCTCGCTGCTGAACCTTCACAGCTGGACTCAGTTGCTGGCTCCTCTGCTGCTGGAGCAACTGAATTATTTAAAGGAACCTTGATTTGGTTTTCTCTTTGCTGTTTCGCCGCGTTGTGTTTATTGTCTATAGATATTTTTATAGTCCGAAGCAATTACAGCTGTCAGGAAAGAGACGAGCTGTGACAGGCTGATTTATATGTACATTGTATGTATGCAAGAGAGGGAGGGAGACTAGGGATTCTGCTGGGCTTTAGTATGCAGGAGCACATTGGATGTAAATTCCTTGGGATTTTCAAACAATGCTAATGATGATCTAACAGTGGGCCAAATTCGGCCCTTGCCAGGGCTGAAACAGCTCAGCAGGTCCCATTCTGCCCCAGCCTCGTAAGCTTTCAGTGCAGGGAGGTGTTTCTTTTTCTTGTGATTTAAGATGCTCCTGGAGATCCAGGCCTGAATTCCGTGTTAAAAGGTTAACTGGCTGTGGTTATTGGAATCCCTCTGGTTTTGCTGACACAGGAGATGGTCTCTGCCCATCCAAAGGAGTGGCCTCACAAAGAGCAAGCTCTTGTGTGATGGTCCTGTAGGTATCGCAGCAGGGTCCCAATCCTTCCAGAGGTCTGGGATGCTGCAGCCATCAGCAGGAGTGGTGTGTTTTATTCTTTGCTGACTTGTACACCCTGGTGCAATCCCACAACAAAGACTTTCACGCTGCCTCTGCTGCTCTCTCTTTGTGCAGCGGGGTTTCGGAGATCCCTCCCGTGTAATTTGTGGCCCCCAAAGGATCCGCTGACTGCAGCGCTCACCCTTCCCCTGCCAGATCAGCCAGCCTAGTTCACTGCAGGGATTGAACTCCTTCAGCCAAGGGCTGGGGAAAGCTGCTGTTTCCTCTGGGGAAGCACAGGGCTCGAGGCAGCACGTCCCACCAGCGCTAAATTCAAGGAGCAGAGAACCTTCAGGCGAGGAAAGAGTAGAGAGACTTGCAGAGCAATCCCCTTCTCGTATGACCCTTCAGCACGCACAATAATAATAAAGCTTTATTTGATGGAGTGTTTCCTCTGCCCGGCACAGCTCATAATGTTTTAGAGATTAAATAGCACAGTTAGTGAATTAAGCAGTAGTTTACAGGGGATTCGGAGACTCCAGGGATTAGTAACGGGCTATGGATCCTTTCACATCTAGGTCACCAGTTTGAATCCAGCTCAGGTTGGCAGCGAACTCAAAAACAACCCCCCCCCACACACACACATTGGTGCCGTGTAAAAGCTGCCGAGCGCTCGGCGGGGAATGGAGGGAGGATTTTTGGCTAAGGCAAAGCAGAGGAGTCATTGGGGACGGCAAGTCGGGGGAGCCCAGTTGTCCCCCAGGGCTGGGCTGCTGCAGCTGAGGGGGTTTGAGGGGTGCAGCACCCCAAAAACTGTGATCTGCCTGCTGGCTCCAGGACTCTGTGCTCTGAGGATGCTCCCCAGCACCTTTTTACCAGCATGGAACTGTGCCTGGAAATATTAATGTGTTTAGCCACTAGTGGAGGGAAGGTGGAATTACTCGCCATAAGCAAATGTGATATTTGTTAAATTATGAGCTGATAAAAAGTATTCGGGGACCGTGCTGGCGGCTGGGGAGGAATTTGCCACTTAAGCTCACGCTGTGCTCGCGAGGTGCAGGGGACCAGGAGGACACGCTCCTGCCTCTCCTCACCATCACCTGGCCTGGGGAGGAAGGGGGGATGTTATCCCGTGCCTCAGTTTCCCCTCCCGCACAGTGGCTTTGCCGCCCGGGATGGGGAAGGCGCGGAGGTGGAGGAGGGCAAATGGGGCAGTGCTGCGGGGTGCAGGTAAGCGCGGAGGGAGAGACGAGAAAGTGTGTGGGGGGGTCTTGACGTCCCCCCCGCGAAGAGCGCGGCGCGGCGGGGGTTAAACGCGTGTGTGTGTCCTCCGTGCGCATCCCGCCCCGCTGCCTCCCGCCCGTGTGCGGGGCTCGGGGCGTGCGGGAGCCGAGGCGCCGGGCAGCGCTGGAG
>VXAY01004698.1:891873-937483 GCA_013399855.1 Oxyruncus cristatus | reverse complement strand
GCCGGGGTGCTGCCGCCGCCGCCGCCCCCCCGCGCCCCCCCCGCCCGCCGCTGAGCCCAGCCGGGGGCTCCGGCAGCCTGACAGCCCCGCGCTCTGCATCCCGCCGTCCTCTCGTCCCCAGCCTGCATCCCGGCATTCTGCATCCCGCCTGGATCAGCCCCCCGACAGCGGGGCGGGAGGAGAGGAGCTGCAGGGCATCCCGGAGGCTCTTGCCCGCCGTGCCTTCTTGCGTCTGGACACCTTTGCTAGCTCGCCTCGGGGGTGTTTTTTGGGTTTTTTACTGGTTTTTGGACTGCCCCCGCCTCGGGACAAGCGTGCGGGAGTGGGGCACAGCCAGGCCCCCCCGGCGCCTCCTCGCCCAAGTGAGCCTCGGACTGCTGCCCGAAGAACCGGCTCGCCCAGCACCTTTGCCACTTCTCTTCCTCCTCCTCCTCTTCCTCCTCCTCCCCCCGGCCCTCCCGTCCTCCTCCCTCGCCCGAGGACAGCGGGACTCCCTCCGATGCCGCTCGGCAGGCTCAGCGCTCGCAGCCAGCCTTGCCGGGGGCTCTCCTGATCTCCGTGGAGCTCCGCAGCGCTCGCCCCGGTGGTTTTGCTCCCCCCCATCCCTCCTCTCCACCCGCCCCTTCCCCCTTTTCGCCTTGTCGGGTGTGTTTTTTGCCTGTTGGAAAAGTCCCCGCTGCCCAGGATGGGGGTCGGTGGGTGCTTAGCCCTGCCCTGGAGGTGCCTGGTCGTCCTCTGTCTCAGGCTGCTCTTCCTTGTGCCCGCAGGAGTGCCCGTGCGCAGCGGAGATGCCACCTACCCCAAAGCCATGGACAACGTGACAGTGCGGCAAGGGGAGAGCGCCACGCTCAGGTAGGAGCAGCTGGGCTGGGGCCTCGGGGGGTGTCTGGGGGGGATCTCGGTTGCGTGGTGACTTCGGGGCCGTGACTCAGTCTCCCCGCGGCAGATGAGTCGTGTTGGCCGGCGGCACAGGACGGCAGCGAGCCGAGAGGTTGGAGTGGCAGCGGGCTGGGCTCGGGCTCAGCCCCCACAGTTGTCTCCGGGAAAGTTACCGGGGGATGGAAAACAGAGGGAGTGCGGTTCCCTTTTGGCCCCCTGCCCCGCAGCGGTGCGAGGCAGGGGCTCAATTCCTGCTGTCGGTGTCGTGGCTCAGGCTGTGTACGGTGTGGATAAATCCTGCTCTGCTCCAGGGGTGCAGCACTGGGGGTGCCTTCCTGTGTGTCAGACCCCCCCAACCCGGGCAAAGGGGGAGTTGTTGACCCCCCACCCGTGTGGTTTTGTTTCTTTTCCTCGTGTTCAGAGCTGCTGGGACAGGGAAGCGCAGGATGGGGCTGGCTCCTGGCAGGTGGATGCTCCGCTCCTTAAACCCCGCCTTGCTCCAGAGGCAGGGGGTTGATGCTCCCCGCCAGCATTAACTCCTTGGGGAGGGGGGAACTGTGGGGCTGGGCATCGCCCCGGGGTCCTGTCGCCTGCAGCAGCAACCCGGCGGGTGCAAGGGCTGCCAAGGAATCCGTAATCTTTGATCAGCGTAACTTCTGGGACATCTTTACGCCCAGACGCTCGTCCCTGTCCTCGCAGCAGATGGGCGCAGTCATCCCAGAGGCTGTTTGATGGGGACATTAAAAATCACAAGTCGGGTTTTAATTGCAGCGCTGGGAAGCAGCGCCTGCGACTCCCCGGACTTCCCTTCCCCGGGGCGATGCGTCGGTGACACCGACATCTGCGGGGCCAGCTGGGTGTGTGCGGTGGCACCGCGCTCCGGCTTCGCGCCCGCCGCTGGAGCAGGGCCAAGCCAGGGCAGGGGGGGAAAAAACCCTCAGAAGGAATTTCAGCAGGAATTTTCCTGCTACTCCGTTGTTCGAAGCCAAATCTCCCGTCCCGTCCCCCCTCAGCCCTCGCGTATTCCCGGGAGGGAGGGAGCTGCCTTGTGGCCATTCCTCTGGATTTGTCTTGCGTCATGGCACGGCTGGGCAAAGGGGCTGGAAAAACGGTGGCCGAGGGTGAAGGATGGAGTGTCTCGCTTAGGAATTTGCCTCGCTGAGCTCGGTTTAAAAAAGTAGTAGCTCCTTTTCTTTCCAGAATCACTTCGTTCTCCCAAGTGCTGAAAATCCTGCAGACGCTGCCATGGGGGTATCAGAGGGGGAGGGGTTTGGGTTACTGAGGCTCTGGGCAGCAAAATACGTGTTTGGGGGTGGCAGCAGCAGGGTGGGTGCTCTGCAAACTTACTGGAAGAGGCTCTGGTGGGGGCCTGCACAGGGTTTCAGGCACAGATTGAGGATCTCGGTCTGCACCGGGGGCCAAGGTGCTCTGCCCTGGCATCGGGTGGTCGCCCAGTGTCAGTGGAGAACAAAGGGAAGCTGG
Source organism: Oxyruncus cristatus (assembly GCA_013399855.1). Classification (NCBI taxonomy): domain Eukaryota; kingdom Metazoa; phylum Chordata; class Aves; order Passeriformes; family Cotingidae; genus Oxyruncus; species Oxyruncus cristatus. The sequence goes on along the minus strand of VXAY01004698.1, from coordinate 935,122 downwards.
GGTGAGTCAGCAGGAGGGATTCTTGCCTTCTGACTGGGAGGTTTGGTGGGAAAGGGAACGACTCCGGTCCCTGGGAGGTGGCTCTGGAGAGGGAGGGCAGAAATGTGTTATCGCTCCAGAGCTGCCAGAGGCACATCCCAGTTGGGCTGGGAAGCTGGCCTGGTGGGAAGGGATGTCTGTGTCCCTTGGCAGGTGCTTCATCCATGCAAACCCCAGGAGACAGGCTTGGGATACACAGACCGTGCGGATGCCATTCCCACTGTGCAGATGATATTCCTGCTATTCTGCCCTAGAGCAGGCATTGCTCTTGGAAATTAATGGCTTGCTGCTGCCGCCGGCTCAGCACTGCCTGGGTGACAGAGAGGCGGAGGAGTGTTTTGCCTTGGAATTTTGGGGTGTTTTCGTGCTGGGTCGAGGTGGAGCAGTTAGCCTGGCAGGCAGTGGGGCACTGCTGCATCCCCTGCTTGGTCCCAGCCGTGCTGTGCTGTGGCAGGAGCTGGGAGAAGGCGAGCATGTGAAACCCGTCGGAAATCAAGGAGGAATGAATCTTCCTGCCTGCTCCCCTCCCAGCCCGGCGCACCCATCGATCTGTTGTGGAGGAGTTAACTTGTGCAGAATAGCAATGCTGCTACAAAGGCTTCAGCAGACCCCAGCGATGCTCCTGGCCACCTCCTGCCCAGCCCTGCATGGGTGGCAGTCAGGGAAGGGAAAAAGAAAAATCAGGTCTAATCCAATCCCACTCATTCCCAAGCCAGGTGGGAGGATGGGGAGTTGCAGCCAAGAATTTGGAAGGAGAGAGATGTTTCTAGAGATCCCTTCTTGTTTTGTCACAGATGACAAAAGGGACAGCAAGCTGAAAACTCAGCAGCAGAAGTTGCTGCTTCTCTGAAGCACTTGGAAAGTCCTGTCCCCCCCGCTTTTCCCAAGGGAGAGAGCTGGGCTGTTGGAAGTAGCTTATTTTATTGGGGTGGCAGGTGCTGAGGAGCCCAAGCTGCTGTTGAGCTGTGGTGCTCTGCCAAGAGGCTCTTTTCAGCTCTGTCCCTCCCAGCAGAGTGAATTCAGTGCTGGAAAAGAAGCTGGATTGAAGGCTGCAAGGAGACTTCTCCACAGTAAAGGGCACAGGCTTTGCTCCGTGCAATCTGCTGTAGGGAATCTGTTCAGGACCAGAGTCACCAGAGATGTTCAGATGTTTCCTCTGTCTCATGATGTGTCTGCTGCGGGGTACAGACCTGTCTTTGGTACCAGCACTTTAGATCATTGTGTGAAATCTAAGTCTGTGCTTAGATGTCAGGTTAAAGCTGCTCTCCGGGATAAGAGGGGCAGGATTTGCTCCTGGATGCAGCAAAACCTGCGGGAATAAGGAAGAGGTTTGAGGGTGTTGGGACAAACAGCTTGGTGATTTTACTGATGGGTGTGTTGGTCCCTGACCTTGGAGTTACACCGAGGGCTTGTGTGCAGGTGAAGGTGGGAGCTGGCTGTCCTGCTGGATCCCACGAGGCCACATCATGAGGATGAGGCTGATCTTCATCCCTTCCCACCACGGCCAGGCAGCATCTGCCCACCAATAGCAAGCGGTTCACACTGGAGAAGACCCATCCTGAGCTTCCACCCTGAGTCCAGGCATTGCTGAGATCCTTTGGAGCAGCTCTCTCGGCACCAAAACAAATGGCTTGATTATGATTTCACTTTAATTGGCGTCAGTCAGCGCTTTCCATGGCGAGGCTCTGACGTTCCCATCAGCAGCACAGGCGCCTGAGTGGTGCCCTCCCGAATTCACTGGTGCCCCCCAAATTCACCTTTGTCCCCCTGAATTCACACATGCCCCGGGCAGAATATGAACAGATCTGGGCTGTAGGATGGGGGCCGCTTTCACAGGCTCCTCTGTGCATCTCCTCTGGCTTTCTTGGCAGGGTTGATGCGATGCCTTCATTTGTTCCCCCCTTTGATTCCAACACTAAAAGTCAAATCTGAGTTAAACGTAAGTCAAAGCTTTTTTTTAACCCTGTTGTTTCCCCGTGGTTTCCACTCAGGCTTTGAAAAGGGCTGTGTGCTTCACCACTGAGCTCTGCCATGGTTTACCTAAGCCTGATTTGCAAATTTATTTGGCCCCTGTTGTGTGCTTGAAATAATTTTCGAGACGTGGTAACTTGGCTGCGAAACAAAACAAAATCAAGCATGTTTGTGTGATGGGTGCAAACAGAAAGTGCTTGTTTGCTAAGCAGAAAAGAGTATTTTTCAGAGATGGGTCTGTTTTCTGTGACTCTTTGCTGCCCCATCTTTCCCCCTTTATTCACAGGAGTTTGCCTTTTTTGTGTTTTTATTGTGTAATACGAAAAGTATGGATGGTGTCCAGTGGATGAGTGTGGTGGGTTCCAGCACCCAGGTCCTGGGAGAGCCCCAGTGTCTCCCCCCACGCTGATGCAGTGCTGTTCCTGCCAGGCCTTGAGTGAGGTGATTCTCTGCTGAGGTTTTGGGCAGCTGCTTTTGTGGTTTGCAGTCGATGAGAGCAGAAATCCTGCTGGGAGTCAGGGAAACCCACCCCGGGCTCTCTGTGCCCGGGAGAGCTGTGCCTGCCATCCCTTGGGGCTGAACCACGGGGGCTCACAGGGCACTGCCCAGTGGAGGGCTGGGCTCCTGGAGGGAGTAGGAAAAGCCAGACAGGGCAGAGGTTGTTTGTGAGAGGGTCCAGCCCTGATTGCTAAACCTCTTTGGTGGCTGCACAGCTCTGTGTCTGTTTTGCTCCAGGCTCCCACTCCCACTTCAGGCTGCAATAACCCCACAAGGGAGTGATGCTTGTCCAACCTGTCCCACCCACCAGCACCCCAGAGAACACTCCAAGTTTTGTATTCCCATCTCCTGCCCTCCCCGGCCAACTCCCTTATCCTTGCACAACCACCAAATTCCTTAGTACTGGATCAGTGCTCATATCCCTCCCCAGGGCTCAGACCTGTGCCACGCTGCTCCCAGGAAAAAGTCATCCCACTCCCGTGGTCTCCAAGCCCAGCACCTGGCAGTTTTCATCCTGCTACAGTTATTTATTTCAGACACTGAAGCTCCCAGCTGCTTCACTTCCCACTTCCCAATTCCCTGCCCACTTCCCAAGTCCACACTGGGGGGATTTAAGTCAGGCCTGCAGGCTGCAGGGGCCGGGGTGTCACACCTTTGCTTTCCTCGCTTCCTGAGCAGCGAAGGGGTTCGGAGCGCTTGGCTGGGCTGGGAGCAGCCCCCAGCAGTCCTGTGAGGATGGAGCTAAGCTGCTGGTTCATGTCTTAACAACCAAAGTTTGTTCCCCTAACTCCTTCAGTATCCAGCACACTTGCCCTTCTCCTCCAAACCTCTCCTTTTTGTCCTGAGGGGGAGGGAATAAATTCGGGGCTGTGGTGACCCCCTCCTGCATTAAGGGGAAGAGGGGGCAGAGCAAGTTCTCCTGCATCTGTGCCCGCACGGTGCACGGTGCCACTTTGCCCTTGCCTCCCTCCTCTTCCCATTGCTGCTGGGTCCTCCTTTCTGGTCAGGGTTTTCCTCCCACGTTCCCGGGGACGCTCCCTCGGAGGGGCTGCAGGAGCCCCACGTGCGGCGATCGTGGCGGTCGCTTTGTGGCTCACGAGCCGAGCGCTTTGCTGGCGGTGGCATGTTTCTGAAAGAGGAGTTTATTACTAAAGTGACATGTCAGCAAATCTCTGCCACCTCTCTCCCATCTCGGAGATGGAATCAGCTTAAAGTGGGGGGGGAAAAATTGTCATATGCATGGATTACTTTTTTTTTTTTTTTTCTCCCTGAGTGCAATTTCCATCTGAGATGAGACAAGCTCCTGATTGCTGTGCCAGAGGAGGGTTTCCCTTTATAGCTCTCCTGGTAGAGCTGCTCCCTCTGGTTCACTGGAGCTGTCTAGGCTGGGGTCTCCTAGGGGACAAACATGCTTTTCTGGAGCTGCCATCTCCATCCTGGGTTGAGCATCTCTGGTCTATCAGCTCTGGGAAGATTTAAGTCAAACAGACTTGTACCCTGCTGCCCTGGGACGGGGAGGGGTGAGGAGGAGGGGAGGTCAGCAGCCTCCCAGGTGACAGCTGACCAGTGGTGGTTTGCTGGGGTGGTGTTTCTAATTGTTGAGGCAGGGTTAGGAAATAGATGTTCAGTTCTCAGCCCTGCTCCTGGCTCCTCGTGTGACGTGTGGTGCCCTCCCAGGTCCTATAAATGTCTTGATTCGTGTATGGCAATTGCAACACTTCCTTTCTCTGGCTCTGTGAGTCATCTGCTTGCGTTGCAGTCTTTTTGTGGCAGGATGCATCCCTCTGGAAGGAAAATGCTCAGAGTGTCCTCCTGGAGGGCACCAGAGCTGTCCACCCGTGTCCTGCCCTTGCTTGGGGTTTGAAGAGGCTGCTGGGAGCATTTTTCACTTGGCTGTGCCAGGGAATTGTCATTTCAGGGGTCCTGCAGAGCTGCTTGGCGGGTGAGTGGTTAGGTAGGAGCTGAAGCAAAATCAGGGATACTGGGACCAGTGAAAGCGATGCCTCTGTGGGGCTGCTCACAGCCCCAAACTCTGCTGAGAAGCTGCCTCACCATAACCATGAGCTAATCTAAGCACTTACGGGTGCCAGGCCAAGGGATGGCACCTGAGCTCCTCTCTAGTCCTTGGCCATCCTGATGTGCTGTCCCTGTGCCACCCTGGCAGAGTCCCCTGGGGCACAAGCACAGCGCTGCTGGCATTGCACGCCATGAACTGGCAGCTCCATGTGGGTGTTAACCAGAGGAGAGGTTGGGGATGTGGCTCATCAACTTGCCCAAGTCACTGTCACTTCTGTTGGCTTCCCTGGAGTTACTCCAATTTATGCTGTAGGAAAAATCCTCCTCTTAGTCAAACAGAGCTGTTTTCCGTCTCCCCAGACCCGCCGAAACCTGCCACTCTGAGCTCAGACACCCTTATTTTCCTTCAGGAGGAAAGAGGAAAAAGTCAGGAAGGAACTAATCTACGACTACATCAGTGGGAGCCTGGGCTAATAGAAATTGTAATGAGAATCCAGAGCCAAACAAACAGGCAAATGGGGAAAATGCAATCCCACCGATGCGATGGAGATTTATACCGGCAAAGGGGCTGATCCAGTGCTCGTTAATGTCACCACAAGTCTTTATCCCAACTGTAATGGACTGTGGATCAGGTTGGAAGGCAGCATTTCAGTCTTGTTACAATATACAAACTGTGAACGGGTTGTGTGTGGAATAGCAATGTGGAACCCCTTCTCCTTAGGGTTTGCTCGTTGTTGCGCGTGGCACCTTCTGCAAAGCAAACGGGAAACACCTTCTGCTCTCCTTGGGTTTGGTTTTCGGAGGTGCAAAGCTGTGAAGGAGCCAAGTCGGAGGCTTGGGCTCGGCTGTCTGGATGCTGCAGCGTCTGCTGAACCGCCAACAGCGTCTTAATCATGAGTGTATTAAAAATCATGGCTAAAATAAGGATTCTTCAGCTGGGGGGGAGCAGTGTTGGCTGTCACCACCTCAGCCACGCTGGGAAACAGTCCTTAGTTGATATGCAAAGCGAGGAGGCAGATGGGTGGGTATGGAAAAGCTGAAGGCAAACTTGACTTTGCAGCTGGGCTTCCCCCTGGGAAAACCAGTGGCAGGGAGATGGAGGCAAGGTCTGGGAAGCTGAGCCTGGTCTGGAGGTGGGGACACCTTTAGGGAGAGTGCTGGATGGGAAAGGACACCAGGGGTCAAACAGGAGACGAGCGAGTCCAGCTCTGCATGTCAATGAGGACAGAGTAAATAAGGGATAAAACCACCTTCCAACAGGAGCAGCTGGTGAAATATCACAGGGTTTTTTCCCAGAGATGGGAGATTTTGACCGGCTCTGTGCCTGCAACCATAAATGGCTCTGACACCTGTGTCTGTTTTATCAGACACATGCAGAGCCCCGGCCATGATCCAAACATTCATTACTTGGGATTTTTGAGTCTTTTTTTTTTCTTTTTCCCCCATTTTATTTTTGTGGTGGGATCATTATTTTCCCAGCTTCACATCCTCAGTTCAGCAAAACCAGCGTGTTTTTCAGCCTCATGGTTTTTACACATCTCTAATAAGAAGCATGAGAGGAAGCTGTTGAGAAAAGCAAATTCTCAAAGGTATGAAAGGAGAGCAGGGCAGCTCCAGGCTCAGAGCTACTTCCAAATCTCAGGATACTTTGTACCTACAGATAGGCACAGCACTGCTATTTCAAGGCATGTTTGAGTTCTTACCCCTAAGTCCTCCTAATTCAGTCAATTCTATCTGTAGGACTTCATTCCTTAGAATAACCTTAAAAAAAAAATAAATGCATCCCTTTTCCTGTCTTAAAGTCCAGCAGAAAGCTCTTGATGAACTCAAAAGGAAAGGTGAGCCAGGTGGAAATTCAGGGAAATATTTTCCAAGTCCCTTTTCTTCCATTGTAATTCAGCAGGAGCTGGGAGAGCACCTGCTTCGATTTTTATTCAAAAATTTCAGACTTGTATAATTTGTTACATTAAAAAAAAATTGTTTTTTTTATTTCAAACCCAGATATTTTTATTAAACAATCCATTTTTGTACTTGTGTACCTAGCCTGGAAAGGATTTGGCTTAGAATTCCCTTGTTGGGAAAGGGGCAGGTTTGGGTTTGCTTGGAAAAACAGTATTTCTTCCCTTTTATCTGAGTTTGTGTTCAATGAGGCCTCTTGTCAAATGTTACAGGAAGTTCCCTGACTAAGCTAAAGCAGGATTTTGGGTTTAGAAGTGCCTTTTAGGAAATAGTGAGATTTTGATTTCATTCAGTCTCAAAGGGAAGGGCTTCTGGACACACAGAATTTCTCTTTAGCTGAAAATAAATCTTCCCCTGCTCACCTCTGAACTGCTTTACGTTTTGGGGTCAATTTATCCATCACACCTCATCCCTCCTATTGCTTTCTGCTGCTCGGAGGAGCTGCTCTGCTTTGAACCAGACAAAGTTTAAACTGAGTGATGTTTTCCCAGGGCCGAATTTCCAGCCGGTCAAGGCACTGTGCCCCTGTTTGCTCAGCAAACTTGCTCAGCGGGGCAGTCAGGGCAGAACGGGGCAGGGCTGGGAGGGAGCAGTTCGGAGGTGCCCCGATGGGGGGGTGTGTGTCTAAGTGATGTGATTTAGTGCTCTGCAAACACGAGGAGACAAAGGTGTCTGTTGGTCTTGCCTTGTGCACTCGTGGAATCAAACCCTCTTCCCTCCCTCTCGTTCTCTGGCAGGGTAGGACACGGGGGTCGGTCTCTTCTCCCAAGTAGCAGGTGATAGGACAAGAGGAAATGGCCTCAAGCTGCACCAGAGGAGGTTTAGGTCAGGTATTAATAAACATTTCTGTACCAAAGGGGTTTTTGAGCCCTGGCACAGCTGCCCAGGGCAGTGGTGGAGTCACCATCCCTGGAGGGATCTAAAGGACGTGTAGATGCCACCCTTGGGAACACCTGGGCAGTGCTGGGGGAATGGTTGGACTCCATGACTTTGGAGGCCTTGTCCAACCTAAACAATCCTGTGGTCAGAGGGTCAGAATCCCATCTTGGGTTGTTGTTGCTTCGTCATGGAGGTTGTTGGTCGAGGGAGATGCCGCCACTGGTGCATGTCAGCTGGGCTCTTAAATTTCTCTGGTTGTCCTTGTCTCCCGGAGGGTGGCAGCTGCAATTTCCTTGCTGGTTCCAAGCCAGCAGCGTGCAGACTGTTGACATTGTTTAGCAGACACGGGGCCTTCACCTCAGACACCTCTGCGAGTCTGAAAACAGCACACGAGATGTTTTTGGCCATCTTGGTGACCTCTATTTATTCAAGTGGCACTGGCCAAAGTAATCTAAGCTACTGGAGTTGTTCAGGCAAGGGCTGAAGAGATCACAGGGTGATAAACATCCTCTTGGTCCTTCTAGAAAAGATTGAGGGCTTGGTGGCAGTGTATCGCTTGGAGGAACTTCACCCACCTTGAGGGGAGATCGTCCCTCTGGGCTCGGTGGGAGTTTCAGGATGATTCCCTTGCAGATTTGGTGGCCAGGAAAGGAGAGAAGGTGCAGGTGATGCCTTGAGCACAGGGGCTTTGGCACCCACGGCGGAAAGGGAGGCTGAAATCCTGCGGAGAGGCACCGCGGGGCTGCCGGATGAGCACGATGGGGAGATGTCAACCCTTCCCTCTCAGCTTCCCTTTGCGGCGCCAACTGTCAGTAATTTAACTAACGTTTTGTAAATAAATGTGGCACTCGGACAGCTGTCACCGCGCCTGTTATAAACACTCCCTTTGTCACTAAAAGCTGGCAGTACCGCTCCGTTTCCCCTGCAAATGCAGCTCCCACTGCCAGTCAGCTCCCGAAGCCAGGGCTGTCAAGGAATCACGGGCCGGGCGGCGGCCGGGAGGCCGCGGCTTCGCGCCGGGAGCCCGGCGAGGCCGTGCCAGGGCCTGGTGCGAAGGCAGCTTTGGCGGCTCAGGAATAAATCAGCGGCCTGGGCAGCGAGCGGGAGAACCCGTCTGAGCGTGGCCGCAGGGCTGGGGGGCTCCCAGCCAGGAGCCCGGGCGGTCCAGCTGCAGTGCCGCTGGTGGCACTGGTGCCGCTGCCATCTCATCCCAGCTCCGTGGGAAGAACAGATAGGATGAGGTGGGGAGCTCAGCCAGACCCAGCATTTGACGTGCCAAGGGAGCAATTTGGCACTGGCGCCGCGAGTGCTTTTCATTTTGAGCAACCTGGGCTAGTGGAAGGCGTCCCTGCCCGTGGCAGGAGGTGGAATGAGATGAGCTTTAAGGTCACTTCCAACCCAAACCATTCTGGGATCCTGTGAAGAATGGGCTCCTGGCTCATCAGACTTTGGTTTCAGTAAATTTAGTGTCTCTGGAACTGGTGGGGTTTGAGTGGTGAGCTCTGCCCTTTAGATCTGCCCTCTGCCCGTCAGTCTTGCTCAGCACACTTGTCCTGTTAGGAGCATATTCCACGTCTTCACACAGTCTGGATGCTTCTCCTCCTAATGAACAGGACTGGCACAGGTTGCCCAGAGAAGCTGTGGCTGCCCCATCCCTGGAAGTGTCCAAGGCCAGGTTGGGCAGGGTTTGGAGCAACCTGGTCTGTTGGAAAGTGTCCCTGCTCATGGCAGGGGGGTGGAATGAGATTAAGGTCCCTTCCAACCCAAACCAGTCTGTGATTGTATGAACCGACTGGAGAAGGGATGCTGTTCCCTTTCTCCTTGCTGGGAACTCTTGATCTTGTGCTGTTTTTCTCCTCTCGTATTTCAGGGACCCTTGCAGCTCCAAACACCCTTTCCCTGGTTTTTCTCTCCTAGTCTGGGGTGGTTTCACCCCCAGCAGTCAGCCCCAGTAGCCTGGCCGTGCTGCAGCAGTGTGTGATGCAGGCACTGGAGAAATCAGCACATGACATCTCTCTCTCTCTAAGCTGCTGTAAAATTAGCTTCATCTCAAGTGGCAGAAAATGATCATATCCTCGCTTGAGGGCGATGAAGAATATTCCTGAGTCACTGCTAGTGATGAAACAGGCAGAAAATCCAGAGTGATCCACAGCTGCCCACTCAGTTCTAATCGCTGAGGCCATTTGCTGCTGCAGAGCCTTAAGATGCAGCTTCCTCCTCCTCTCCCTCCCTTTCATCCATCGCTCCCCACAGTGGCTGGGGCTGCAGATCCCAGCAGGAGCAGAGCAATTTCCCGTCCCCCCGGCCAGGCTGCAGGCTGTGAGCATCTCATCCTCCTTCCCTGTTCCCCAGAGAGGAGAGGAGGGGGGTCAAAACTTCCTCTTTTTGAAGGCATCAGAGGGGGGAAAAAAAAAAAAAAAAAAAAAAAAAAAAAAAAGGAGTTTATCCTCCTCAGGTCTCCTCCTTCCACACTGCAATCCTGCAGACTGGGAAAAGCTTTTCTCTGGGCTCATCCTTCTCTCCACAAATTTTCCCTGCTGCCTCCAAAGCAGCTGCTGCGCCCACAGGGATATTTCCTTTTTGTCTTTTTCCCCCCATCAGCTTTAGTTCAAAGCCATCTCCCCGGATTTTTATGTCTTGGATGAAGCCACCCTCTTCCCTACAGCTGCCAGCTCAGTGCTTGGGAAGCCTCTTGCCAAATTTGCTGGCGACAAAGGCCAAGAAAACCCTTCAAAACAGGGATGATCAGAAGCAAAGTGCTGTATTCCCTCCCTTCCTTGCATCTGCTCCCCGGTAGTGTGGTAATGCCAAGGACTCCTTGAAGGATGCTTCCTGCAAACCCTGCCCTGCCAATTCCCCCAAATTCACATGGAAGCCCCCCCACACTCAGGGGCAGGTTGAAGGCAGTGTTTAAAATCCAGGCAATGTTCTCACGAGTCCTCCAGCTTGGGAATCACATCCCTTCTGCTCTCCAGCGTGGCTCAGTCGCCTGGTTCAGCAGCTTTTAGAGGGAAAACCTCAGCAATCCTCCAGTTTAGGCGGCTGTTTGAAGGAACGCTCCCTTCTCCAGTCAGGCCTTGTCAGTATTTATCCCTTAACCTGGTTTTCAGATGTTCTCTATCCTGCAGATTTGCTGGGATATGCTATTCACACAAAACTCTCCTGGTGTCAGACTTCTGCTAGGATCACTTTGCTGCTCCCACAGCCTGCCAGGGGAACAGGCAGCGCAGCAGGGAGGAATGTGGCAGAGCAGGGCTTGTGCCAGTGTCAAACGAGAGCATTACCCAAGCTCACCCCCCACCCCGGTGGAAATTGCTGCACCAGCGCAAGTTCTTCACACCGGTCGACCAAACCCAGGCAAGTTTCCGGGAATTTTTTTTCCATAATCCCGGACAGCTTTGCACGCCGGGCAGTTTATTTGTCAGCACGAGCAGGTGCAGAGCTGCAGGACATGGGCTGAGCATCCCTGAGCTGAGCTGTGGTGGTTATTCCAGCGTGCAGCCGCTTTATCCTCCCATCAGGCAGCACCATCGGCACTTCTCAGCTTAATTTCCTGTTTTCCTCCTTGTTTTCCCCCGAAACAGAGTCTGGCTGGTGCGTTTGGGGTTGGGTTCGGCAGGAAAGCAGGAGACCAGTATCAAAATGAACACAGAGCTGGGAATTTGGAGGGGTTGAGTGTTATAACAAACCACCCCCCGAGCACAATTCATTCTGCACATGTTGGCTGTTGTGGCACACAGAGAGCAAATCTGTGTATCACAGAATCACAGAAAAGGGACCTTAAAGACAATATAGTTCCAACCCCCTATATATATATAAATACATATATTTATATGTTAAAATATATATATATGAAAATAGTTTTATTTTCATATAAATATGTATATTTATATACCTTGGGATCAAAGATACAGTTGGGGAGGAGTAATTCCTGCAGACACCTGTGGAGAGAGGCAGGACACAGGGATAAATCCGAGGGAGAGGGAGCAGATGGCAAACTCGGATGTCACAGCTGTACCCTGGAAAAGCGTTTCCTTGGAAAAGCAGCACTTGGGGGCTCCTTTTGGGAGAGGTGAGGGGACAAGCCCGTTGGTAAATGCTCTAATCTCTTCTCCTTGTGGTGCCAACTGCTGCTTGTTTTTCCTGCTGCGAGTCTAAAACCACTGTGGTAACCTCTGGCAAAATCAGGGATAACGAGGATGGAAGGCTGACTTTGTTTGTGGTATTTAGTTATTTAGTTTTTCCTGGCCTGGGAAGGAAGAAATAAAGTTGGATTTCAAGTGGGGTTGTTGCAGTAATGGAGGGAAATGAGAAATGCTCTTCAGCTGCCTCTCCTTCCTCGTGTCCCCATAAATAACCCTTCTCGCTCGGAGGCGGCTCAGCCGGTGTGGAGAGGAGAGGGGAGGGTTGGGCTGGTGTGGTTTGTGTAGTGCCTGGAGAGCTCCTTCCCTTTCCTGCCTCCTGCAGCTCACCTCCGTGGAGCCTGCCCCTTCCCAGGGCTGCTCTCGCCTGATGGGACAAGGGGGAATGGCTTTATGCTGCCAGAGGGCAGGGTTAGGTGGGATGTTGGGTAGGAATTCTTCCCTGTGAGGGTGGGGAGGCCCTGGCACAGGTGGCCTGGAGAAGCTGTGGCTGCTCCATCCCTGGAAACATTCAGGTCAGGTTGGACGGGGCTTGGAGCAACCTGGGCTAGTGGAAGGTGTTCCTGCCCATTGCAGGGTTGTTGGACTAGAAGACCTTTAAAGGTCCCTTCCAACCCAAACCGTTCTGGGATCTGATGATTCTAAGGGTTTTTGGCCAGGTTTTCCATACAGTTTAGCCACCTCATTTTTGCAGCTCACTTGTCTGGGAGTCATTCCTACCTTCTCTGTGAATTCGTGGATGCAAGGGGCAGGTCATCTCTCTCTTCCTCCACGATGTCCCTTTTCCCTTCCCCATTCCTGCTGACTTCCGTGAATTAGCTGCCTGGTTTCAGTCAGGTTTTACAGAGGGCTGGGTGTTACATTCCTACAATTCCACGAAAACAAGCAGGCAGAGGTCAAGGGACCTCGTTAGTCAACTGAAATAACGACAGAACAAGCTCAGCTCTTGTATGAGACACCTAGGAAGTCACACGAGCATTGGTTGTATGCGAGGCTCAAGGGAAGAGGGAGCTCCAGATGGAGCTTGCATCATTTAAGGTTTCAAATGTGTAGGAAACCACACGTCTTCCATGGTATGAGTGGAACTACTCATTAAATGCAGCAAGGAGTGCAGGTGGGGAGGGGTTGAGCGCTCCAGACTGTGTGTAAGGAAAACTGCAGCGATGTTGTGTTGGTGGAGGGAAGCTGCCAGTCCTGGTGTCAAGGAGAAGAGACAAAAGCTCAGGGTTTCGAGCGTAATTTTCCTGCTCTCAAACGGGGGATGCTGCGCTCAGCTCGCCTGAATGGGAAGACTGCAACAGCTGGTGGCTGTGGCATTGCTGGAACGGGCTGGCTCACCCTTCCCTGCGCTTAGGAAAAAAAAAAAAAAAATAAAGGCAGAAAAAGGCACAAGAGCAACGACAGGAAAAAAAAAAAAAAATAATAAAGCCACTGACTCGCTTTCCAGAAGTTCCTAATGCTGCAACAGGCAAAGCACTGGAGATAAAAGAAATAAAAAAGCGAGGGAAAGAGGGGGGAAAAATGCATTTATGAGCTCTCAAACTAACAGCATGCAACTCTCATATTATTTTTCCTCCTTAGCCTTTGAAACAGAACAACGGCCTGGAGCCTTCTCGGCAGATGGACAATGTGCGTGCCTTAACCACTTAACAGCCATTAGCCTAATTCCACGTTCTGGAGCCAAATTAAATAATAAGTAAGAGGCTATGAAAAGCTGGTTTGGAGGCTGCGTTACTGCCTTTCACTTGATAACCTTCTCCTAAACAGATGCTCTCTCTCTACCCTATTAACCTTGTCTGAGAGTGGGGAGGGGGCTTGGGGGGAGAGAACAAGCCAGACCTTGGTGGGGATGAGGGGGTGACAAGCTGGAGGGGCCAGATGTGAGGTCCTCCCTGTTTTGGAGGCTCCTCTTGTTTTTCTCCCCCAATGCCTCAGCCCTGGAGGAGTCCCTGAGCAAAGAGCCCGTTCTGTGCTTGCATCCAGGTCATTTTAATGTGCCAAATGATTCATCTTGATCAGCGAGTCCATCTGTACCTGCTGGGCGAGGCTGCACCACCCGGAGCTGATTTTGTGGACAAATCTGCTTTACTTGGAGGAGAGGGGTGATGGTGCTGATAGACACAAAAGGGGTGGTGGTCTCGGGGCTCAGTGCGCAATCCCTCCCTGTTTTTGGCTCGGGCAGGGCACGGGGGGCTGCTGCATCCTCCATCCTTGCCGTGCCACCCGCTCACCCTTTGCAGTGAAGTCATTTTGCTGCTCTTTGCCTCCTTCCCCTCCCTGTGTTGAAATAGGTACAATAGTACTTGCCTAAGCTTTGGGAATTCGGGAATGTCAGTTTGCAAAATGCTTTGGATGCTGTTTTGGTGCTGGGAGGGGGAGGCATTTGCAGGTGTGTTGCAGAAAAGGTGTTACGTGTTTCTTTTCGGCTGCAAAAGATTTGGGAGTGGCTGCCCCATTTCGTCACCCCGTCATTAACTATTGCTCTGGGCTTTGCGTCTCAACTTTAGACCTTTCTAAGTTTTCAGGGGATTATAGATGACCCTGCAGCTATTTTTAGTGAAAGCTTTTATTTATTAAAAACCCATCTTCCCTCATTAAAAAGATACATTGATGGGAAATAGACGAGCAGCTCTATCACTGGCGTCTGCCGTGTGAGCCCGGTGCCGCCAAGATCGTGTGTTTTGTGCCCTCCCTTGATGGAGGAAATGTCTTTCCGTGGAGCCAAGAAAAATTTGGTGCAGTGGCCACCCTAAACTTGGTGCATGAGCCATCCTTCACCCCGTCTGCAGCACCCAAGGTCCTTAGATAGATGTAGGAAGGTGTGGTGCAGGATTTCCCGGAGATCCTTGGTGCCAACACCAACTTGACTTTCCTTCCTTGCCGGTTTCCCTCCTTCGTCCGAGTTGTCACACAGGCTCTGATTTCATATGCAAAATCCATCCTGTGACTGGCACAGAGACGGATAAAGTCGGGTTTCTTATAAACTTGCTTCATTTTGGTCCAAGTAGGAGTCAATGATTTGCTGCCTGCGGTGCGGACGTTTGGAAAGGCTTTGTGCTGAATGGATTCTCTGAGGTTCAGATGAGGATGAATCTCATTTTCTTGTGGCCTTTTCCTCCGTGGGGCACTCAGAGAGTCCCTCTCCTGTACCTGGCTGCCTATCTGCACTAGACTTGCAGGTACTTAATGTCTTTGAGCCATCTGTTCCTCTGTCAGATTTAGTTAAAATTGGCCAAAGGCTTCACGAATTATTGGGGAAGATTGTTAGACAGAGATGTGCAAAGAGCACGATTGAATAAGCTCATCCCAGTAGGACTCAAGGCTAAAAATGTAGCAGGGTATGTTATTTGGAGACAAAGCAGCTTGGAAAATGGGATCCATGTGCAACCTTTCCCCAGCACAAGAGATACTAGGCTTGAGGGGTTTTTCTGGTGCTGTAGAAAGCTCCTCTGTGGAGATGGACATTGTTTCGGGTAGGATTTGGTGCCTTACATGGCTTTCCATCCAAAATGAGCCCCATCCATGCTTTCCCAAGGCACTGATCCTCACCCTGTGGTGCTGCAACTGTACTTCCAGGCAGCTGTTTGCTGAAGGACTCCCCCAACAAGGGCTGGGAGGTGTCTCTCCCCCTGAGTGAGGTGTTAGCTTTGGGAGAGCAACGTGTCCACGTCGCCGACCACTTCCCCTAGGAGTATGTTTTAAACCAGGATGCTTTGATTTCATCATGGATGTCATGATTCTGGGGTCAGGATGTCATGGATGTCAGGATTCTGGGGTCAGGATGTCATGGATGTTGGGATTCTGGGGTCAGGATGTCATGGTTCTATGGTTCTCTGTCATAGATGACTCTGTGGTTCTATGCCATGATTCCATGTTCCCAGTCAGATCCATCTTAGCTTTGGGCATCCCGAAATTAATGCCTGGTCTAAGCAGGTCTTGGAAGGAGAGGGACCAGTCCACCTCCCAGAGTCCTGTCTCTTGTCAATGACTGCAGGAGGACATGGGCTGAAGTGGCAAGAAATGCCCCTGTCAGAAGAGAGAAAACACAAAGGAACTGTCAAAAATCCCATCAAAGGCTGGGTGGCTCTGGATCCATTAGCATTTCCCAGGAGTCCAGAAAAGCGGGAGCAATCTGGGATACTTGCTCCTGTAACTGCAGGGGTCTGAGATGATGGATGTCTGTGTCTGAGCATGGTTGTCCAGTCCCCCTTTATAGTCACTGGAGAGCAATAGGCCTTTTGAGGGTGAATTCCTCCCAGTCTGAGGCAGATGTTTAGGTCAGGGCAAACAGACTGTGTCCTGGTAATGCCTTTTTCTCTCCATTTGCTGTAAAACGGGGTCCAAATGGCTCAGCTTGGATAGCAAGGTGATAAATCCCAACCCAAGCATTGAGAGGGATCAAAATAGGAAATATCTAAGACTGATCAGGTGTATTAGAGCCAGGCCAGGGTGCTGAGCAGCAGGAAAGCACGTGGTGCTGCACCAAGCAGAAACAGGGGGGGTTTTAGTCTTTTTTTTTTTTCTCCATCCTTTTATGTCTCATCCCTCTAACTTCCAGGAGACTCAGCAGAGCAATTCTGCATGTGGCTTGTCATTAGGTGCCTCACCCAGCAACCTGCAAGTTCATTAGTATTCTTTTTAGTGCTAACGAAATGTCTGAGCTGCATCTTTTCTGCATGAGAGGCTGAAACAGAGGCAGTAAAGGGAAAAACCCGACTCCAGCTCTACAGAGACCACCCAGAGCGGGTCCCTTCTGCCAGCAAAGCACTGCCCGTGTCAGTGGGGCAAAGCCACGGGGGTACAATAAAAAAACCCCAACCCCAACAGTGGCTGGAAAGAGAATTTTAGCTTTCTAATTGCATCTGCAGTGGGGTCTCTGCCAGCGTGGCAGTTTGAGCTGAGGATCTGCTGTAGGAGGGAACATCTGCAGGTGGAGGGCGAGGTTTGGGAGGCTCCTGTTTCTCCTGCCCTGTAGGAACCCATGGGGCTGCCTGGCTCTGCTCCATGTGTTGGCTAACGTGGGTCCAAAGCCTGTTCCAGGCTGGGGTGGGGAGTGGGAAGAAGGGCTGTGGCTGTGCCCTGCCTGCCTGAGAGCCTTTCATTGATTTTCCTCTTCTTCAATGGAAGCAGAACTGACATCCATTAACGGGCCTCCCAGCCTCTCTAGAGCCAGGGGTGGAGGCAGCAAAGGCTTTATTGCTAATTTTTGGGTTTTTTTACTTTTCTCTTAGGCCTTCTTGTTTCTCTCCCATCTCCCTTTGCTAAAACTCAGCAGCCCCGGCTGGGAGGTGCAAAGAAATGGGTCCAAATAATGGGGGAACAGGATTAGAAGGGTTATGAAATAGGTGCATTAAAACATTTAGTGGACATATTCCTAATGCTTCAGGAAGGTGGAATGGAGTAAATGAACGAATGGGAGTATGGACCCTTTCATAGAAATTTTGGGGCTGACAGATAGTTTGAAGGTATGAAAAAAAAAACTACTTTTTTTTTCCAAAGTGAAAAAAATGGGTGGAATTTTTGGTTGAAAATCCCAAATGTCGTTAAGAAAGTTAGAGGAAGCATAATAATGAGTAATTACACCCAGCAAACCTTCATCAAGTAACAAGGCAGCTAAAAGTGAGTGGATGTGCCACAACCAAAGGCAAGAAAGGGCAGCGGTGTTAGGATGGTTCCCCAAGGTTTGAGGAATAGGAGGTGGGAAAAAAGCTCCCCTGATCCGACTTATTCCCAGTGTGTTCCCCCAGTGTTTTGGGAGCCCCTCCATTTATTTAACCAGCTCAAACACCTACAGATAACACTGAAATATCCAGAGGGGAGATGGATGGATGGGAGAAACCGTCTCCTCTGGCTGTGTGTGGCAGCTCTGACACTTTTGCTCCCTGAGGGGTGGAGCAGGACCAGGCTGTGAGCAGTGAGGCCCAGGGTGAGCTTTTGGGCTGTTAGCAGGCTCTGGGAAATGGGAACTGCTCCTGTCAAAAGGGGTTTCCTTCCTCTCAGAGGCTGCAGGGATGAGGGGCTTGAGGCAGCAAGAGCCAGGACTTCATCCTAAAAGTGCCTGAGATGCTTCATCACCAACTCTGTCTGCATCCTCCCGATCCCCTGGGAGTTACCCCAAATCTCTGTGCAGTTGTTCAGGAAGAAAAAAAACAACCCACATTGTCCTTTCCCAGAACGTGTGGCAGGTGAAGAGAGCAAAACCCATTTACGGATGAAAACAGACTTTTTAATTTCAGGCTTTGCAAAATAACCAATGTATATTTAGCTTTGCATCTCTCTATATGAAGTAGATTTATGAACCTTATGTATATTTTATCCCTACACATTTGATCTCAGACAATTCACGTCTCCTGAGTTCTGAGCAGGATTTTTTTTTTTTTTTTCCCCTCAGCATTTTCTTTATTTACTTCTTTTCCCCTCCTTACTTTTGGTGTGTTTGTTCCTCATCGCTGTCACTGCGCAGCTCTTCAATAACTGTGTTTCGTATTCAGTTGCAGAGTTTTCTTTGGGGGGTTGGTTTTTAATATACTGTTTATGAAGAAGCCTGATTTTTGGGAGCGATGTATGTTTGCACCAGAATGCTTCTGCAGCGAAAGGGAAAGGCGTAGGAAAAAAACAAAGGAATAATGGGGGGAAAAAAGAGATTGTTGGGTCTTTCTGGCCAGTGAACACAGCAGAAATACCTTTGACATTTTCCCAGACTTATTAGACAGGTCTCGAGCTGACTCAGGTGCCCAGTTTCCAAATGTCTCTGCCTGGACCAGACCTCAGCTGCTGATTTAATGGCAAACCTCTTGTTGCTCACCCGGCTGTGCTGCACCATTCCCTGCTGGAAAAACAGCCTAGGCTGAGGATTTTAATGAAGGAGTTGTTAATGCTGTGGTGGATGGAAAGCTTCCTGCTTTATTAGGGAAAGACAGGAGCTTCCTCACTGCCTCACCCATCCCCGTGTGCCTGGAAGATGCTCACAGTCCCCGAGCTCATCGATCCCGCTCCAATTCTGGATGTTGGTGCAGGGAAGTTAATTAATTCCATCAGAGAATCTCTCCTGGAGATCAGGATCCTGTCAGGATGTGTGTCATTGGCTTTCTGAGTGCTTTTTTTTTGGAGTTCTCCTCACCCTTGCAGCTACTCCAGCAATTGGTGGGACACGCTGTTGTAGCCAGTGTGGGGCCAGTGGGAGCACTGGGAGTGAATGTCTTGAGCTGGGAAAAATTCAGATGCTGGAAATGGAGGCACTGGGAGCTGTGGGCTTCGTGCTTGATTGCTTTCCTGATTGGTACTATTTAAAAAAAAAAAAAAATGCATTAGAGAAAGAATGTTTGATTTCCAGAGTGCCTGGGTGCCGACACCATCTCTGTTTGTTTTCCTTCCTTTAGCAGAAACCTTGTAAAATTTTCATGAAGCGTTAATGGAACAGAGATTTCTTTTTCCTCAAGCAAATTTCCCGAGGTGAAGGTAACCCCCACAAGTGCAGCCCAGTTTCTTGCTCTGGAGAAATGTAGGACAAGGATTCCTTTGGGGTAATTCCCAGAGCATCCCTGGTGCAGGTACTTCCCACAAGGGGAGGATGGAGGGGAGTAGGAAGGGAAGGAAGGGTCTGTTCTTGTCTTGGTGTGTGGAGGGATGTGGTGCTTGGCCCTGGAAGGGGAGAAGCTGCTGGCAAGGATGGGTTGAGGAAGTGGAGGGTGGCAAATGTGGATGTTCAGCTCAGTGTCATGAACTACCCCTGAACTCAAGATTCACCTCTCAGTTCATGGGGAAAGACATTTCAAGGTTGGTGAACATAAAGGGGACTAAAAAAAGAGATGTAACATCCCAGCCACCCTCACCTGGCTCTCTCTTCCACATGCTGGGAATGTGCTTGAAGCCAATAACTTCATCAGAAGTGATGGATAAGAGGCTTCTTCCACTTCTTTTTTTTTTTTAATTTTTTTATTTTGCTTAAATCTTCTGTGCTGAATGCTGTCAGTCTCCCTTGGAGGAGGAAGGCTAAGCTGGAATCAGAGCAAAAATTCAGAGGCTATGGTTTCTTTGTCCAGCTCTGCCAAGGATCTCCAGCAGGACTGGTGGTGGAGAGCTCATTTTACAACAGCGCCTCAAGCCATATCCCTTCAAGAGTTAGCTGGGTAAGGAGAGCAAACAAGCCCTGGCAGCAGCCCTGCAGAAAAGCATGGAAACCATCCAGCTCTGAGGAGCTTAATGGGAAGTTATTAGCTGGAATATCCTCCTTATTGTGGAGGCCGGGCTGCCTTATCATCCTGACAGCCCCGAGTAATTGATGTCCCTTCAGAAGGAAGGTGAGCAGAGGATTTGTGGTTCGGGGGGAGCCTCTGCTCCTCTTGACCTTCCCGTTGGTGTAAGACCAGGGGAGCAGCTCCAGGAGGTGAGCACGAGGCACTGGGGGTGGATGGTGGGGGATGAACAGAGGGCAGCTGAGGACACCAGTGTCACTTGTGGTGACATTCCGAGCCATTTAGTCCCGTGTTGAAGCCCGGGCTCAAGTGCCGTGGCAGAGCAGGGGGGGAATGTTTTGGCATCCCCAGTGTCACCCAGATCTGGGGAGAAAGCCCGTGGGGTTTTTGCTTACTTTAGTAAGTCAATCCTCCCATGGAATTCACCACCCTGGGAAATTTAGAGCCTGGGCACGGGTGAGCTAATTATGGGTTAAAGAATATTTGCAGCTACAGTAAGTAATGGGATAAGCCTGGTGATACCACCACGAATGCCAAGAGCACCTGGAGAGGGCTGGCAGGGGCTGCCTTACCTGCTGCTTGGGACTTCTTTCCAAAGAAAGTTTCACGAGCTGCTACAGAAATGGTCAGGATTTGTGTCTGTGGCACAGGAGGGGCTTCCTTTGGTGGGAGGAATTGGAAATAAATTCCTCAAATGTTAACTCTTCCTGTGCTGGTTCCCCATAAGGCTCTCTTAGTTAAACTACCCTGTCTGATACATTTTTTTCCTGAACTTTCTTGAAATATGCAGTAGCAATCAAGGCAATTAACTATAATTGCAGAGAGACTACCTTGCGAAGGCGGGACACAGAAATAGGCAGGTAATTACAACAAGTTATAAATGGATGGTTATTTACATCAGGAGTGATGCACAGGGATTTGGGTATCGGAAGTGGGAGCTGCTGGTTGCAGCAGAGGACAGTTGTCAGGGGTCATTCCTGTGAGATCCTTGTGTGCCCAAGCACCTCTCTGGTGCTCATCCTCTTCCTCTAACACGGGGACTGTGGACCCACCACCTGGGGATCATTAGCAAGCTGTTGGGGTCTTTGAGAGCGCTCCGCTGTCTTCAAATAAAATGAGAAGATTATTTAATTAGGCACTTCTCTGAAGAGACGTGGACTTTGAGGGCAAGCTGTTAGATCTGATTTCTGAGCTGAGTGGTGCCTTGCTGGCATCCTGCTGCTGAGTGACTCGGGGTGGGCTAATGGTGGGTAGCTGCACTCTCCAGAATGAGCAGCACCCCGGGTTGCCCCATCGCTCGCCTGGCTGGTAGCCCCTTCTTGACTGCGACGTCCTCGCCCCTCGCAGTTATCGTTGCCTTCCTCTTAACGGAAAGAAAACGTGCCTTTTGGATCTTCTTTCCCTTGGGGTGGAAAATCCGAGCTACCTCCCCATGCCTCCCGTGCTTTGGGAGCGTCACGTCGTTGCCACAAGGGTCGGCCAGATACGAGTAGCTCCGTGCTGTGCTTTTCCGGGGCTGGCAGGAACCTCGCGTCACCCCGCTGCCACTTCTCTCTGAAGGAGGGAGCACTTTGTAGGCATCGTGCTCGGTGCTCAAAATGATATTTAAAAACTGGATTTGAAAAGGCTGGTAGGACTCAAGGAGGACGCCCTTCCCGCAGGAGGAACAAGCATCCTGGGAGAGCGGGAGAGCGTTCGGGAGAGCGGCTGCGGGAGCGGCGCCGTCGGTCTCGTTTCAGGAGACAAGGACAAGGTACTTTGGTGTCAGGACATCTCGTGAGCTGTGTAGATTTCCTGGCCCTGCTCTCCCCAGAGAGGTTTAAAACTTTCAGTGCCCTCTTGCTTGGATGTACTTAGCAACAACGAGGTTTCAATTATTTAAAGGTACGGAAAGACGTGAGAGCCATTAGGAAGGGACCTGGTGCCCCGTGGAGATGTTGCTGGGTTCTCCTTCAGCTCGCAGGACTAGCTGCAAACCCCGGCACCGACACAGGGCACGAGATGAAGAACAGATGAAAACCACCTTGGCATAAAGTGGTTTTTTTTCAAGACCCCGGAGTTTGGGTTGGCTGGGCGCAATAGGGGGGGGCCGCTTGGTGTGACCCCAAAAAAAGGGAGAACATCAAAACCCGTGCAGGGTGGGGTGATACAAAGAGGTGACCAGGCAACAGGGTGCAGAAGGTGAAGGTATGGTGTCACCTGTGTTTGCTGCTCCCTGGGCAGAGATGAGACTCGATGCCTTGAGGACAGTCAATCCAGTGCCTTTAGTGACGCGTGTTCCGTGTTCCAGAGTGTTGGGTTTTATTTCTCCTGGCAGACGTGGTACCTTTGGTGCCTTCCAGACTTCACCATTGTTGTTTTCTAAGTTCTTCCTCAGTGGCTTTCTGTACCTGTCCTAAACTGCCATTCAGGTTGTTAAACTCTGAGACTTTCACCCCAGAGGTGTCTGTGCTTTACTGCTGGGTGCAGCTACTCATTCATTACCTTGTCTTGTTGGATCCGACACGACAGAAGGCGACACACAAATAGCAAATGGATTTAATTCCAATTTTAACCAAAATTAAGCTGCTGAGATCAGAGATACAGAGCAGGGAACTCCCTGACTGGGCTGAGGACATGTGAGGTGGGTTCAGTGGGTGACCAGCAGGTCTTCTCCTACTGCAGAATCTCTTCTTCACGCAGAGCAAGTACATTTGATTTATTACAACTGCGAGTGAAAGTGGTACTGGAGCAGCAGGAGAATGAAAAACATGCGTGGCATGTATATGATACAGAATAACTAATCTTTCCTGACATTTACTGTCAATCTTGGGTAAGGAGAAGATAACTAACTCTGCCTCTCATGTTCTGTGGTCTGCAGTCTTCAGTCATGAAGATAAATGCCGGGCATCAGCTGTCCTTACGTACAACCAAATCCTGGTAGGCAGCAGGGTTTCAACAGACTCCTGGGCCCGAAGGTGAATCTTTGTGGAGCCCAGAAAGCACGTCCAAAACCCTGGAGCCTTTGTGTGAAAAGGTTTTGGTCCCAAAAGAGGGACCCAAAGTGTGTCCTGCACCGAGAACTGCCATGGTGGCCTTGGTGGTGATGCCCCCATGAGTGAGACAGAGTTGGAGGAAGCCCTTGTGCTGCTCTGATTTCCCTGAAGTGTTTATGGCCGACATGGCTCCGCCTTTATAGTCAGTTGGGCATGGGATCTCTTCCCCTTGCAGCCGGACCAAATTCCACACCCATTTTCCCCCGAAGAAGTAATAATGCCTTTTTAGGTCATCTCAAATCACTTCCCCATTCATACCAGAGCTCTCAAGTTGTTTGGGGGAAGGGGAAAGCGTGGAAAAATTAGCCAAAAATGGCTTTTTATTTTCGAGTGTGTCATTTGAAATGGGGGGAGAGAGGGGGCAAACACGCAGCTCTTGCTTTAATTTGAACTGCTCGACTCGGGATTATTTTGGAAGGAGGGTGAAGTGGAGGAGGTTCAAGTTCAGTCACAAGGTGGGAAAATATATTTTGGGGCTCATCTGAAGAGGCTGAATTTTCTTTTGTGTGGGGGTGAAGGAAGCATCTATCCAGCTGTCTCCTCCCTGGGAAAAGAGCTGGAGAAAGAACACGAAGAGCAGGGTGGAAAAACAGGGATGTGCTCCTGTTAATGGCACAGGGAAGGAGCACGGCTTGGGAATCTGCTTATGGGTATTTACAGACTCTGTTTCCCTCATAGAGGTGCCTGCAAGGGCAGAGTTAGCAGTATATTATTAATAATGAATAACAGTAGGATGGTAAAATATGTACTTAAATATCCTGTGTCGTTCAGTGCATCTCCTCATGCTTTACAGAGGAAAAATTGTGTGAGAAGGGTAAATATGAGACAGGGAGGAACTGGTAGGGAGATGAGATGGAGATCAGGAGGTTCATCTTTTTCCTCTGCTTGTCCTTTTTTTTTTCCCCCTTTGGCTTATATATTAAAATTCCCAGTTAACCAGGTGCTATTTAGGGCTGGCTGAGATTGGTAATTTCTGAACGCAGGATAAATCCAGGCCGGGGCAAGGGGGGGTGGAAAAAGTGGAAGGAAAGGTCATGTAACGTTCCTGTCATACCAAATCTGCTGGGCAGGGAGGGGGGGAAGTGGGGCTATCGCCTTGTGAGCTGCAAATAGAGCTGTTAGCGTGCCATCAGATAGGGCCGGACATCGATAGCGCTGTATCAATGGGATAAAGATAAATGGGAAGATAAGAGAGTCGGGTTCGCCTCGAAATCCACTTGTGGTTACCAAAAGGCTTTGTCTTCCCGTTGATTTCTTCATCCCGCTCCTGTGGTAAATGCCAAGGCTTGAAATCTTATTTATGGTGACGCTAATGAAAAAGTGTCCAGCAGAGCCAGCGCTTCACCCAAAGGATATGAAGATCTTCTGTGCTGTCTTAATTAAGTGAGGTAACGGGGAGACTTCTGAAGCCACCCAGCAGTGGCTGAATGGCTAATTCTCTCCAGCATCGAATTAAAAATTAGGAACATTTAATAAGCAGGGTTAGGTGCCCCCTGAGTTACGGTTTCAGCAAGATGCAGTTAAGCTCAGTCTTTCTGCATGTTTTTTGAAAGTCTGACTCATCTTTCCCTGCACTTCTCTGGCAGCTGTGAGGGCATGAAACTTTTTTAGATCGGAGATAAGATTCATGCCGTAATCACATGGTTGGTTCGGGGAGCTGGTGCTTTAAGGGAAGGAGTGCTAAAAATAACCAGAATTGGTGACAAGATAGTAGCAATTTTGGCTTTTTCTACCGTGAAGGGCTGGTTGCCAGCTCTAGGGAAGGGAGTCAAGGGCTTCATTCTTCGGTGGGGCTCCAAAATGTCATTGCTCCCATGATGGGATAATAAAAAAAAAGGAAAGGATAGGAAGGAGCAAAGATAGAATGGAAGTAAGAGCAAGAAGTGAGAAGATTGGAAAAGGGGAAACATTGCAAAATAAAAAAAAAGGGGGGGGAAGGGAAGCAGGGCACATATTGGACTAGTGCCTCAGGGGCTTCAGTGGTGTTGGAGGAAGACAAAAGGAGTGAGGCAGAGTGAGAAGCACAATGACTTTAATTTGTAGGCAGAGACTGTTAAGAGAGAGACAAAAAAAGGTGATTTGGGTTCTTTTATTCATTACTAACCATAAAAGGCCCAGACTGTGTTGCCAGTGGCTTTAAAATCCAGGATCCTATTAAACCTTCCTTGATAGTAACTCAGCACTTGGAAACAGAGTTAAAGAAGGAGCAGACGAGAGGGAGGAGGGATGAGGGAGCTGGATGAATCCAGTGGAGACAAAGTGCGAGGGTCTCACCTTTTTTTTCCGGCCGTTTTTTTGGGGATCAAGTGGCCTTTTTGCCTGGAGAAGCCCAACGGGATTGGCAGCATCCCCATGCCCCTTGCAAAGGGATCGCCCCAGCTGCTGCTCCCTAGAAAAGGGCGCTGCTCCCCATTCCCAGATATTAAATCAGGCTTTATTCCTGCTGCTCACAAACCAGCTGCAGCTCAGGGGAGGCTGCACGGAATGAGAGATGAGGTGGGAGAGATCAGCTGATAAATGCGATGGATAAAGCCAGCAGCAAAAAGTTCCTTGGATTAAGTCCCTGTATGACAAATAGCAGATGTGTTGCTGTCTAGGCAGGGGCTGGATCAGATCGGGATAGTCCTGAGGCGGGACTGGGAGCGTACTGGGAGCAATGGTGAATTCCTGCACTTTGCCTGCAGCATCACCCGTGGTCCCTGCACACGGAACAGGGCCTGCCCGTCCCTGTTTTCCACTGCAGGTGCTCTCTGCTGGGCTCACCCGCTGCGCCCAGCGCCGGGAGAGCTGTAATTAAAAGAGCTGTTCCCCGAGAGCCGCCGACGGATCGATTGTGTGTGTGTGCGGCCGTGCGCTCGCTCCCTTCCCCTCGGGGAGAGAGGAGAAACCATTCCTTCTAAGCGAGACTCGGAGCTGACATGCAGGTCTGGGCCCCAGCACGTCCTCAGCTCCCTGTGACACGTGTGGAGGTGTGGAGCGGTGCAGCCAGGCGAGGAAACAGCTCCCACGGGAGATGCTCGAGGGGGATCTCAATTCCTCAAGGATTTTTCTGTCCTGCTGGGGTTCTGGTTGAAGTACAGAGATGCTGCATTGCGCCGTGTCTCATACTGAGGGTCTCCAGGCAGGGAGCAACAGCTCTGGGGAGCCTGACAGGGATGTCACTTGGCTGGGAAAGAGGGAGAAGGAAACAGGGCTAAGCATCCCTTCTGTGAGCCGACGCGGAGAATCAGGGAGAGGCTCGGGGAGCTGCTGCGCTTTGCTCCGGTTCGTGAAGTGGGTAATCAGCCCTTTTTATGAAGTCAGACTCCAACCTCTTTGAGTTTCACCCCGTGTTCTCCCCGTTGTGGAATGCAGTCAGCTGCTGAGGGTCTCACCTGGTCTCTGTGCTCCAGGGAATCGGTGAGACCGGAGCCTCCTTGGGGATGCAGCGTGCGGAGCGTGGCGGGGGGATGGAGGGGGACGAGTCACCGAGTGACAGCCAAGGGCACGAGCAGCCAAGAGGGACGGAGGAGCAAGGAAATGTGGGCTGGAGTGAACCCCCTTTCCCTTGTGGAATTTGGGAATCGCCTCCTGCAGCTGCACCTTTGCCCTTCCCCAGAGGGATCTGGTGCGTTTGCAGACTGTTTGCTTTGTAAGGGAAGTGACAAATCGCAAGATTAACCAGAAATACGGGCTGCTGTCACCGCTCTCCCTCCTGGTGGAAATCCAGAGGATCCTGCGTAGTAACTAATCAGTCAAGCGGAGGAGTAAGATGGTTAATGGAGGGAAAATACTCCTCTCTGTGCCTTGTCTGGGAGAGACTCGACAGCTTCATGCTTAGCTATCAATTTGAGGAGTAGAAGGAGGCACTGGCAGCTTTGCATGTCTGTGGTGAGGAAAACATCAGGGTGGGCGGATTTGGGCATTTGAATACCTGGAATAAACCCTATTTCGGCATAAACCCTATTTCAGAATAAAGAGATCCCCAGGAACTTTTGCCTCCTTGGAATTATAAGGGGAACCAAAAGAAAAAAAAAACTCCTCTAGTCCATGGGGTCTCAGCCTGAATCAGGCGTTTCTGAAGGGGCTGAAAGGAGAGGAAGGAATCTCATTAGCCACCCTTTGGAAGCTTAAATTCCAGGCAAGCCTGCCAAGGTGCCATTGCTCCTCGGATAGGAAGTGCTGGAGAGCTCCAACAGCAGCTTTCCGTGTTCAGCCCAGCCTCAGAGAATATCCTTAAGTATTATTTGAGGATTTGGCCTGCTGGAACTGGGCAAGCTACAAAATCCAGATATTGTTGTACTTGGCAAGAGCACCGTGCCCTTGCAGGGGGGGGAAGGACTTTGCCCTTTGCTAAAGCTTGGACAAACTTCCATTAGGAATTAAGCAGAGTCCTCCGCAGTTCAGCACTCCCTCGCAGCAATCTGGGAGGGCTCCCTTCGTGTTTGCCCTGCTGAGCTCATGGAATTCTGCAGAGTGTCCATTTTCCTCGAAAGCTTTGTGTCCATCTGCTCGGTCGACTTTGGTTAATAGAGTTAAGACCCCCCTGCTTCCCCAAGCCAGGGCAAGGAGATTATCCCTCGGATAACATTCAAGGAAACCCTCAGCTCCCAGCTGGCTCAGGGTGATAGAGTTCACCCCAGAGACAAAAAACCTGCTCAGTCTGGCTCGAGATGGAGCTCCTGCAGGTGGAGATGAGGCTGGAACAGAGGTTTAAACAACTCCTCCAAAGTTTTTCTCATTTTGTCTCGGTTTTGAGTCTCAGTGAGCTTTTTTTTTTGCTAAGGATACTGGTCTGTGGAGAGATTTAGGGAGATGAAGTGTCTTTTTTCAGCTGGTGGAACTGGTCCTCCAACTGGACCAATGTGCAGGGCCTTTATGCCTCTCTTTGGCTTAAAACCTCTGCTTTTCCATCACTTGACTTGTAGATTTGGACACTGTGGGGATGGGATTTGGGGGAAAACTCCAGTTACTGAGTGTTGAGGAGGTGGGGGAGTGATTGCCAACATCCCCTTTCCAAAGGGTGTCCTGCAGCTCCGAGCAACGCTGACCAGAAGCTTCCCATCACACGTTTGCCATAGAAAATATTCCATGAGGACTTCTTCTCTGTAAAAAAACCCCCTTCGTAACAATGAAACAAAAAAAACAACAACAACCAACCAAACAAAAAAACCCAAACAAACAAACAAAAAAAGAAATACAAAACCAGAAATACAAAAGAAACAGATATTGATTTTTAGTTTGGATCCTTCCAGAGAGGAGCCTGTGCAATCACATGGTCCCTGTCTGTCTGCCTTCCCCACTCCTACCCCTCTGTAGTTTTTGAGCCCTTTGGCCAGTTCCTGGCCAATTTCTACCCAATTTGACAGAAGGAAAAGAGGTCTCAGAGATATTAAATTCCTATAAATTTCATTAAAAGAGGTGGCTGGGTAGGAGAGACCAGCTCTTACAGCAGCCCCACGAGACCGGGGCGGCGGCATATGCAGAGCCTCTGTTAGACATCACACGGTGGCTGAGGGAAAAGGTTTTCCTGTACAAGCAGTTCCAGGGGAAAAAAAAAAAGAAAACATCTTTGACCAGCCCTTGCACCTTCCCAGCCGCGGGGGAACGTGGCTGGAGAGCCCTTGGAGGCCGTGTTACATTTGTTCCGCTGCCTGTCAGTGGCTTGTTCCTTCCCAGATGAACTTGTAGGGCCTGGAAACAGGTCACGAGCGGGAGGGAGGAAACGTTCCGGCCTCGTTCCGTCGTCTCCACACCGGAATAAATTCCGACCAGTGAGATCTCCCTGATTTCATCTCCCCCCCACCCCAGCACTCCCTGAGTTGTTTGTTGTTTTATTTTTTTTTCTTCTCCTTGGCTAAAAACGCTGAGCTCCAAATCGGGAATTGGTTCCGAGCGCCCGGCGGGGAGAGGGATGTGGAGGGGTGGGAGGAGGCAGCGGGGAAGGCCAACCAAAAGCTCGGTATTATTAAGATTTTTTTAAGATATACAGTTTTGATAAAAGCTTGCAAGTAGCAAATTTGCTATCAAGCCTAATGTAGCATGGCAGATTTTGTCTGAGCTAGCAAAGGATCACATTTGCAGCTCCTCTGAGGCGGGGAAGTGGGCTCAATAGGCTATTTTCCACATCCATGCTCTGTTCCTAAAGGAAAAAAAAAAAAAAAAGGAAACAAGGGAGGGGGAAGCAGGGAGATGGAAAGGAAAATAAAGACAGTTTATCTGATTTTGCATGTGTTTGCCCTGAATGTTAATAGTCAATAACCTGTGTGCTCAACTCCGGCTTTGCCGTGGGATTTGTGTTTTGCTGGGTCTGCAGAGTTGCTTAGGAACACTTCCAGATGGATTGCGGGATTTTGGCAAGTCTTGGCATGTTCCCAATCTGTTGGCATTTTCATTTTGACCCTTTTTCCATGGAATTAATACTCCTCTGCAGCTTCCTGCGCCGCGCTGAAGCTGCAAGGCTGCCAGAGGGCAGGGGGAAGGTGGAGACAGCATGAAACAGCCATCCAAAAAGTTGGGTTTGCTTGATAGTGATATTAATCAGGGCCTGATTTCTGCCATCTGAGCTTGGGTTAAGGATTATATTCAGAAATGAGGGTTTGGGGGGAGAGATGTTAGTTTGGCGGTCCCACCATCACCCAGGGCTGATACAGAATGAGAGTATTTACAGGAGCATGAAGTGACAGGACCAGGGGAATGGCTTTAAACTGCCAGAGGGCAGGGTTAGGTGGGATGTTGGGAAGAAATTCTCCCCTGTGAGGGTGGGCAGGCCCTGGCACGGGGTTGCCCAGAGAAGCTGTGGCTGCCCCATCCCTGGGAGCGTTGAGGGCCAGGTTGGAGGCACTTGGAGCAACCTGGGCTGGTGGAAGGTGACCCTGCCCATGGCAGGGGCTGAAACAAAATGATCCTTAAGGTCCCTTCCAGCCCAAACCAGTCTGTGATGGTCTATGGCTGTCACTGGATTCCCGTGAAAAAATTCCAACTGGGTCACAAAGTCACCCAGTTTCAGCTCTGAATTTGGGCCGGTTGTTTGCACGCTGATCATAGTTACACATCATTCCATTTTGTATTCAATCAGTCTTGCCAGCTCATGATTTTTGGTTTGTAGTTCAATAAGAAATGCTGCAAAGCCACTACCTGGGCACCAGCTTGGCCTGTCTGTCACTGAATGAGACCCAGCTGGGGATGGGATTCCTCACTTGCCTTCTCAGAGCAATAAAACACATATTTAGACATGGCCTGGAGGAGACTGGATGTTTTCCTGTGCTGATATACTCACATTTTTCTCATGCATGAAGCCACTCTTCTTATTTTAAGAGACTGTGGCGTATTTTCCTGCTCAGGAGAGCATGGGGAGATGGCTTATTTTTTTATGGGATCAGGCATGTGTTGTGCTAATGCTCTCCGCGATGTGCTACTGGTTTTATTTGCATCATTTACTGTCATTCCGTGGCTTAGTGACCCAATGTGCTTCTGCTCTGGCTCCCAGCACCAAACCCGAGCATCCTGCAACCTCTGGATCCTGTATTATCCTTTTTTTGCTTTTCTTTCCCCTGTTTCTTCATGGCATTTGGTACCTCGTGCAGTTTATTAATGCTTCTTTGTCACTGCCTGCCTGATGGGTTTTCTTTCTACTTCCCTGCTGCATCCCTAATCTTCCAGTCTTGGCTTCGTTTAAGGGGGGGGGAATCAAAACCCTGCTGCTTCTGCTAAATCAAGTGGTGTTTGTGTTGGGAAATGAGAGAGTGTGATGCCATCAAACTCACTTATTCCAAGGCTCAGCCAGGTTTGCAGATCTGTGTTATGTGGAGCCAGGGAGCTCGTGGCTTGGCAGAGTGGCGGGAGGGTAACTGCTTATCTCTCCCCCACCCCCATATTTTAGAAAAAAATACGGGGTTTGTCTTTCTGAGGGCGATGCCAAGCCCCGGTGGTGCTGCCCCTCATCATCCCCAGCAGCAGAGCTGAGCCAGGGTGACGTCCCCCCGGGGGCTTCCCTGGATTCAGCCACCAGGTCTTGTAAATGTACAGGACCATTTAGGCTTTTAAGACGTCTGAGGTCACTTTTCATCGCAGGCTGGGCCGCTGCACAGTTTTACAGGGTCATAAAAGCCCTGACAGGAGTCATAAAAGGCTCCAATTGCACTGCACAAACCCGCGGAGTATATTTTAAGGGCCCCTGAGTTTTCATTTTGCTGCTTTTATGGGAACCCATAAAAGCCTCGATGAGCACAAACCCTGATTGGCTGCTCAGCACGGAGGTAGTTAAAATTACAGCCGACGACAAATTGTTCCAGTCTAAATAAATCAGGGCTTTGCATGTGGTGGCAGGGGGGAGCTGGGCTCCCCCTCCCCGTGTGCGGGGACACGCGTGTGCTCCGTGGGGACGTGTCCCCGGTGTCCGTGTGGGACCGCTCCCCACCCCTGGTCCTTTCAGACACGCCTTAGTTGTCCTGCTACAGGACACGATGCGTCTTGCTGAGGGTTGTGCTGCACCGGCCTCCCCTGGGCACGGTTTTCTGCTGCATCACTCAGCCTGCCTTGTGTGCACACACACGCCCCGTCCCTGATCCCACCTTCCCTGCTCCCCCCAGGTGCCGCCCCGCAACCCTTCCAACCCGGGCTGTTCTATAATTCCATGATCACTCACATCCCAGAGGCATCACAGGGCTGTCCCTGCTTTCTGTGCACCAACAGATGCTCGACTGGCTGACACAAGGCAGGGACAGACCCCCAGCACATGGTGCTGGTTGTGATCAGAGCTGCTGGGGCTTGGCAGGGTTTTGAGGCTAAATTATATTTCTATTGAGCAGTGTCAGTTTGTCAAAAGGGAAATATTTCATAGAAATAGCTTGTTGTGGGTTTGGGTTTTTTTTTTTAGCCTTACCTGGCTAGACTGAAATAAATAGGAGTGGTTGAATTTCAAATGTGATGTTTGGAAACTACAGCATCACACCTCGGGGGGTGGTGTGACCTGAAAACAGGAATGAGCTTGGGATGAGTCCTGCCTTCCCTGCTCCTTGGGGCAAGGAATTGTTTCTTGGTGGGAGCCTCACCTGCCCAGCTTCTGCAATGAGAGGGGTGTGGTGAAGGTCAGTGTCATGGGAAAAAAGGCCCATGGGGTGGTTGCAGCAGTGAGTTGAGTGTCTGGATTTGTAATGGACATTTCCTTGACTGTTTTCCTCCTCTCTGCGCTGTTCAGGGGATGATGAGGTCAGCTTTTAGTTGCTGGGTGTGAATTGTGCTGCTCTCCCTGATCTTCCTCACCTCTCATCCCCATGGGCTTCTCAGCAGCCGGAGTTTTCTTCTGGGATGTTTCCACCTTTCCCCTGAACTGGTTCTCCCCAGAGGGAGGAAAACTCCGTACCAGTGGCCTCCTCCCTTGCTGTGACCACCTCCTTTTCCCCAGCTCTGTGCCCAGGGCATTGCCCCTCGTTGCAAGGCCGTTGTTTGGCGTGGTCTGCGGGAGCTGGGCGGGCTCCCAGGGGCCAGACCAGCAAAGCCAAGCCCAAGGGACCAGGCTCAGGTCCCATGGACCAGGCTCAGGTCCCGTGTCCCCTCGGAAAGGGCCCAGCCACATCTCAGCTGTGTGACCTTCCAGGCTGGAATCTGCTTGTCGCAGCTTGGCAAGGAGAGGAAGCGATCAGAAAGGTTCTCTTTGCTCTGTGAAGATGAATGTGTCTTATTTCTGTCTTGCTGTAGCTTTATATAGTAATTATATCAACTACAGCTGATCAAAGCATTTGTTAAAGAGAAAACTATCTCTCCTTTGCTTTTGTTACTGTTTGCAGCCAATTTGACAGGCTTTATATCTCCGACTACATTTTCTCTTATTTTCCACGCTTGATTTCTCTTTTTCTCTTCCTTCCCCCTTGTTGGCACCTGGCACATAGATGGATCTCCCTCCCCCCCCTCCTCTTCCCCTTCCCCCTCTCTCCATCTGGCTTAATAAAAATGTTTT
Organism: Oxyruncus cristatus; assembly: GCA_013399855.1. NCBI lineage: Eukaryota > Metazoa > Chordata > Aves > Passeriformes > Cotingidae > Oxyruncus > Oxyruncus cristatus. Next base: position 902,451 of record VXAY01004698.1, on the reverse strand, counting down.
TTAAGCCATCTCGGGGACTCAGGAGCAAACAGTAGCAGTCGTGGGGGTGATCAATCTACCTGTGCCTCCTGTTTGGGGTGAGGAGTGACTGGGGCAGCGCAGCCAGGCAGGATCCCCTGCTTTTCTATTTTCCACTGTTATTGTTTCTCCAGGTGTTTATGAGGGTTTAACCTCTCATCTCTGAGTTTTTCATGAGACTGGCACAAGTGGGCTGCCCTTTTGCCCCAGCCATATCCACAAACCCCAGAAAGCACATCCTTGCTGCTTCTTTAATATTATTTTTTTTTTTTTAGGGTTCCTTCTTTTCCCGTTGACTTTCCATCTTTCTTTAATCTCATTTAAAACCTCTGTCTCCTCTGATGTCTGCGCTTCTTTCTCCCTCTCTCTGTTATTGGCTTTATGGCCAAATGCTTTAATTTGTCTGCCATACAATATCTCTTTACCACCGTTCTGGGGATACAAATTGTTTGAAAGACGTTACAATAATATCCAGGCTTGGCACATCTGTTTGTCAGTGCGCAGCCTTTGCAGCTCAGCCCCTCAGGGACGGGCAGGAGGAGGGTATCTTCCCCTGCCTGAGCATCTGGGGAGGTGAACTGTAACTACCTGGGCTAAAACTGAGCTGGGATTGGGGGTTCCTAAGACAAAACGTCCCGGGAAGCCCCTCCTTTCCCAATATTAGTGCCGTGGTAGCAGCCCAAATGATGTGTACCCTGGTGCTGGTTAGTGATTAATTCACTCCTTGCACGGGAAAAGTCTTGAACTGACATTTGGACGAGGAGTTCTGCGTCAAAATATGAGCCCAAATGGGGGGGGTTGGGGTCAGACTGTGGGGGATGGTTGTGAATCCATGTCGGGGGGATGGTCTGGATCTATCCCTGATGACAAAGGTGCTGGGCTGGTGCTGCTGGGGATGGTTGTGGGTTTGTTTGCTGGGGTGGTGATCTGGCTCTGTCCCTGTTGACAAGGGAGTTTGGGTGCTCTGTTTGCTTTGCATGAAGGACACACCGACCACAGGGGCGGGAGCTGCCCTCGGACCCACTGCTCAGCCGGGAACGGAGCTGCAGAGGGGTGGGATGTGCTGGTTGGAATTGCAGAGGGTCTCCAGCACTCCCAAAGGCTGATTTATTCCTGATGACGCCTTTCAGCAGAGAGAAACCAGCTGCCTTGGGCAAGGCTGGGTGGGGGTGAGGCGCCCGCTCGCCTTGGGCTGGGCTGGGTTTCGTGCCGTTCAACCCCCTCGCTGGTTCTGCCAGGCAGCAGTTGCCTCCCCGGTGGTGTTTTTAGCTTTCCTTATCAATGCACTTCATAACTCCTAATGCACTTTGATTGCTGTCTATTTCTCCTTTTATTTTTGTGTTATGCTTGATTGCTGCTTTAGCAATAAGAATAGGGCTTTTAGCCAAAATTGTCTTTTTCGGATTGCGGAGTCCTGACTTTTTGGCTCTCTAATAAGTTTTGTGTTACGAGCCCACATTTCTCTGTTGACATTTTTCCTTCCAGCCAATTTCTCCCACAATTTTCCCCCGCCTTGAAAATGAGTCCTTTTGAAGCCCTGAGTATATATATTACTGATTGGGGCAAGCCTTTATTATCCATTGTGAATGTAATCAGGTCCTCATCACTAGTTTCTTGATAATCACTGAGCACCAGTTCAGTCATTAATTTCGTCTTTATCCATCATGTCTTCTTTCCACGTTATTTGCTAAATAGCTCGGACGTGATTGCGACGCTCGGCATCGGAGCTTGTAACTCTTTGCTTCCTTAATGTGTTTACATTGTCAGGGTAATGCTGTCCCTGGTGCTCAGGTCTGTGGGATTTTACTTTGAAGGATGCTCAGCCTGCTCCGGGGAGCCTGCACTGAGGAGATGAATATTCCTTTGTTGGATGATCACCGCTGATGGTCTTTAGACCCTGGTGTTTCAATACCTCCTGCCCACGAGCTCTAATTTATTATCTCCCCAAATCGAGCTCCTCAGGACTGAGCTGTTTATCTTTTCCCTGTTTGCAGCAGGGTGTGGGAATTCATCCTGGTGTGTAGTTTCCCTCCTGTGCCTGCTTGGGTCGGTAGCAATCCATACGTACCCAATAGGTCGAAGAGAATCAAAAGCTCTAAAAGTAGGAAAATAAATGGATTATAGCAAGGACTTTGTCGGGCCGGTGGGTCTGATCGCTCTGTAATGCCAATAATATCACCTTGCTTCCTGTCAAAGAGGTTTCCCAGGTCTTGCTGCCTCCTGGGAAGTCCTGTGGCACGGAAGGGGGGAGGGAGGGCTGAGTGGGCGCAGAGGCAGAGGGTGAGTGGCTGCTTTGGGTGGCACCTCACAGAATCACAGGATGGTTTGGGTTGGAAGGGACCTTAAAGATCATCTTGTCCCAGCCCCCTGCCATGGGCAGGGACACCTTCCACTAGTCCAGGTTGCTCCAAGCCCCGTCCAACCTGGCCTTGGACACTTCCAGGGATGGGGCAGCCACAGCTTTGCCAAGAAGGCTTGGTTTGGTCACTGACCAGCCTTTGAGTTTGTGCCCTGCTTGCCTTAAATGGGGTATCCTCACCAAACTAACACGCCCCATTAATTTCAGGAGTTAATTAGCCAGGACAGGGCTCAGTCCTGCCGTGCTCAGAGTTTCTGGTACCCAAACCAGCTTTCTCACACCTGCCCTGAGCCTCCCTCTGCTCCTGCTGCATCGTGCCAATTAGGGTGACCCTCAGAGCCTGTCGAGAAGGGTTTTCAGAACTCCTCTGAGTTCTGCCAGGTGAAAGCTGAGGCTGCAGGCATTAAAAACCCAGACTTCCAACTGCTGCTGATCCTTGAACCGGTGTAAAACGAGCTGAGGGATGACAGGGGCCTCAGGGGGGAAGACACAGTGACTTGCAGGATTGAGCTGAGTCCTGGAGACACCTCTGCTGCCCTCCTCCTCCTCCTCCTCCCTCAGGGATGCGCTCTGCTAGCTGTTTTTTTTCCTTGACAAGCTGCTGTGTTCCCTCCTGGCTGCTTCTGTCTCATGCCTTGACTCGGTCTGCAGGGATTGGGCACTTAACATAGGGAATGAGTCTCGCCATGATTACATTAGGCTTATAAAAATTTAAAAAAAAAACCAAAAAAACCCAGATGCAAAAGGCCTGGGAAATCTGTTTCAAGCCACAGACTGGTTTTCTGGCAATGGTGGTGTGCAACAAACGTCCCCAGAAGTGGGTTATTTGCTAACTCTTGCTGTGTCCTGCCTGGCTGGCAGTGCCTGTCCACAGGCACAGGTCGTGACCTTCACCCTGCTTCGGGGCTGGCTCATTTTGTGTGTCCCCCCTCCTTGTTTGGGGTGTTGGAATTTGGCCTCAGTGGGGAGGTAGCTGAGGGTGTTGTTGTTGTTGTGTAGCATCAGCTCTGGTTTTGCTGCTTTCTGAGCCTGGCTGCTGCTGGAGGTCAAAAAGGGAATTTTCGTAGAATCCCAGAATGGTTTGGGTTGGAAGGAACTTTATAGACCAAGCTCCAACCCCCTGCCATGGGCAGGGGTGTCACCCACCACATCAGGTTGCCCAGGACCCATCCAGCCTGGCCTGGAGTTTTTGAATATGTTGTTTCGTTGCCACTTGGACCAATTGTGTGCTCAGGACAAAAGCCCTTTGACCAAAATGTGGAGCTGTAAGTGGGGATTTGGTGGGTACAAAGATCCTCAGCCCCATCAGGGATCAATCTCCAGGGAGCATCTCCAAGGGCAGCTCATCCCAGCCCGTGCCAGATGTTCAAGACAATTAGGAGAACGTGTGCTACAGGACAACCTTAGACTGCTGCCATTGCTATAAACAACATGGGAATAGAAATCCCAGTTGGAAACACAAATCCCACCTTTCCAGAGGCAATGCCACCGGCTGGGGGCTGCAGCACAGGGAAAAATCGTAGTGCCTTGCCTGCTGAAGCAGCAGCCCGGGGTGCTGTATCAGTCCATCCAAAATCAAGCAGCAAATCTCCAAATGGGCTTTAAAATTCTTGATCGTGTCCTTTCTGATGGTGTCCTTCTCCCCTCTAACGCACATCTCGTCTGGCGGTCACCTCTCCCTGTTCTCTCTCACACTTCCAACTTTCCTTCCTCCAGAGGCATCAGCCCCTCTGGATAATGTGCCCTGACAGCTCCTCTTAGCAGAGCTTTCAGCATCGGTGCACAGGGCTCTGTGGAAATGGAAGAAAATCCACCTGGTAAGTGCTTTTATGGGCTGAAAACAAACCGCATCGAACACCCAGCCCAGGCACCTTCTGCCATCCCCAAAGCCAGGCAGAACCTCGGGAGGCTTAAAAACACACCGTGGCTGAGCTTTGGGATTTTTCTCCTCTCTTTTTGCACAGCTGTGGAAAAAAAAATGGAAGGATGTGGGAGATACTTTTGCCAAGAGAAAATCAGGTGGTAGAGAAGTGCCGTGTCTCATTTCTCAATCCACCCCCAGTTCCCTCACGGTTCCCAGGGCAGAGGGAAGGGCTGGAGAGCTGGGAGCTCCTCACGCTCTTGGCACGGGCACAGACACTGTGCCAGGACAAGGCACCTGTGTTAAATTCAGACTGTGCCTTCGGGATGCATCTCAGCTTTACCAAATCCCCCTCATTTCTGAAAAGATTAACGCTGCACTTTCAAAAATCCTGTGTTTTTGATAACTGCTTCGCTTTATTTCCCCCTTCTTCTTCCTATTTTCTCTCTCTTCTATCTCATCCAACATCTCTCACTGTCATCCATCTCTTTGCTGTACACACATGGGGAGGGGCCCTTCTGTCACCCAAGCCTTGGGACCTTCCTTTGGTTTTAATTAGGAATGAGTGGAGGCAACAAAGTGATTTGTAAGGGGCAGCATCCAGTCGTGGGATGCTGGTGCAGGGATGCAGAGCTGGGCCCTTCCCGTGCTGCTGGAGAAGGAGCTGGATATGTTCCATTTCTTTGTGTGCTTTATAATTTCCACCTATTGTTTTAGGATCATATAATTTACTTTGCTTTAAATACAAGGGCTGCATAAACCACCATCTGTATTATTTTGTGGACCCTGACATAAATTTCCATTATGGTGCTTATTAAAATGTCTCGTTAATACCCTGAACATCGACAGCACTTTGGAAACGGGTGGTTTTCTCCCCACTGCCTTGTGAACCGACTGGATTTATCCCTGCCAGGAGTCTTTTGGAGGGGGATGCTGGGAGGGAGGGAGCATCTTTTTTTATCTCATCCTGTTCAGTGAAGCCTGTGCCCCTCGCAGGGGCTCCCAGGCCACCTCGGTGTGAGCAAGTAGAGGGCAGCAAGTCCTGCTGGGGCAACACAGCCGTCACATGCACCAGGATTAAGAACTGGGAAAGCTTTTATGGAATATGTGTTCCTCTTTCTTTTTACCCTGCCCGCCCCCCAATCCAAATATTTCCTGTGAGTGCCGCTGTTTTATCGGAGCGGGGCTTCTCCTAGAAGAGATCTTTTTTATTCTGCTCAGTGTCTGTGCAGTGTCTAGCCAGGCAAAGATCCCGTTCTCCATGTGTTCCTAAGCATCCTTCTAATAACCGTGGTTAATAATGAATGACAACCATTAAATCACTTTAAATATGTACGAGCAGCACGATGGAGACCTTCGGTTCCCGGCACTGGTAATGCCAGTCAGGTGTGGATAAGCACGTTGCTCTCTTGTGCCACGGCCACAAAAGGGGGGGACCCTGTAGAGAACTGGGGTAATTTGCCTGGCTGCTGCTTTGTTTAGCAGTAATGCCTGGAAATGGAACGGGGAGAGAGATTCCCACGTCTGCTCCGTGGGTCGGGAGGGCATTAGTTCATCGCGGCGCCGACGGAGATTATGTGAGGCAGCAGCTGCTCCTCCCTTGCAGGGCTCGGGAGGGTAAAGCTCGTTTTGTGGGAGCTTTATTCCTGCAGGCAGAAATAATCCAGATTAGAGGGACCTGCTGTGCTTGTGCAAGGTGGGGAGCAGCCATCCAGGAAGGCCTCTGTGCCCATGAACTCGGTGGCTGATCAGGGGCTGCGCTGCGTCTCTCTGTAGAGGTCCCAGAATCTCAGAATATGTCGAGTTGGGAGGGACTCATAAGGATCATCGAGTCCTCAGCCCTTCCTCGTAGCAGAGGTGCTCCATCCCCCTAACCAGCTTGGTGGCCTCCTTTGGATCTGCTCCAACAGGTCGATGTCCTTCCTCTGCTGGGGACCCCAGAGCTGGAGGCAGCTCTGCAGAGATAGACACAGATCCAGAGGTATGGAACGTGTCCCTTCCACAGTGCCCATCCCCTGCCCTGCTGAGGGACCATCTCTCTCTGGCAGGATCCGAGGGACGCTTTAACCCCGTCTGCTTGAGTCTGAGTCACCTCTGCCTGTGCTCCAACAGAACTGGTCCCTGCTTCCTGCCTTTATCCCATAGACCTGCCCCTGTTGATGGGAACAGGAGGAAGGACAGGTTTGGGCAGGGCTGTTTGGACCTTTAGCTCGTGGTGGCTTCTGGAGGTGTCTGCGTGCCCTGGGGAGTAACGGAATGACGGTGTGGAGCCGGAGAAGGCAAAACTAAGGTGTTGTTTCTGGCTGCTCAGTGGAGCAGAATGACATGAAAAGCCTGTCCTGCTGTGACAAATCTCCCTGGTCATCATTCCTGACCAGCTGAAGTGGGACAGAAGGAGGAATGATGAAGCAGGACTGGGGAATGCTGAGGGAAGGGCGGGACTGTGGAAGGGGAATGGATAAATTATTTAAGATGCAATCCCCAGAGCAATGGGGGAGGAGGAGGAGGAAAAAAATAAATTTTTTTTGCTTTTTGCTTGGGTTGCAGTATTGAAAATGAGGGGAAAAATCATTTGGGATCAAGCTGGAATGCAACCTTAGTAACTGACAGCTGAAGGGAATCGGGGATTGATGCTGGGTTGACTGTTTCTCATTCAGTGAGAGCTGAGAAAAGCTTTGCTCGAATCTTTCCACAGTGAGACAGGCCAGAAGGCCAAGAGAGCAGCAAAATCCTTTGGGATTGTGCCTGCAGAGGTCTGTTCCTTCTGCTGTTCTTGGTCTGGAAAACCAGAGAGAAGAGCAAACTCCTGTTGGATGGCACCTCAGGCTTTTCGTGGATAAATCCCACAGGTTTTGGGCAGCATCCTGAGGCATCCCCACACTCCTGGGAGGGCACTGCTTTCACCCCTGCTCCTTCCCTTCCTTGTGTCTCATAGCTGGGCTGGCTCCACCTGGCTCTCTCCTTCCTTCTCCCACACCGTGGGGGGAATTTCCTAGGGAAAACTGCCTCGTTTTCCCGGGATGAAGCCGCTGCAGTCTCCTGAATAGGACGTGATGCTTCTCCCCGAGCCCTGGCAAAGGCGATGCTGCAGGCGCTGGACAAGCACTTTTAGAGTCTTTTAAGGCTTCCAGGCCACTCTTGGAGGGCCGTTAAGACCTTCGGCTGGTGATAATTGGATTTGTAAGACAGTGCAACATGTGATAAAGTGCTCTTGTTGGACAGGATCCCAGTTTTCCTCTATCATTCCTATTAATGTGATAAATGTCGCTGTCTCAGCTGATAGGGCCGTGTTGGATAATAAGATTGGAATCAGCTTTGATTTCTCCAGCTCAGTTCTGCATCGTGCCTCGGCAAGAGCAGGCAGGGAGAGACCTGGCCAAGGTGCCCATCGCTGGGGTGGGGGTCCTTTTCCTGGCTGGAAGGGCGGGAGTTGAGGAGACGGATCCAAGGCAGCAGCTTCAAGCTTTCGAACCCCTCAGCATGGAGTGGGTGAGGAAGGTGGCCTTGGAGAAGCTGGAGCAGAGGGTTGGACGTGTCAGGCAAGGAAACCTCTCCTAATTAAAGCTGATGGCAGACAAATACAGGACTAGGAGTACAGCTGGGAAGAGCAAGTCCAATTTGGAATTGAGCAGCTGTGAAATTGGTCCCACTGACCACAGCTGGGGCTGGAAGGGGAGAGAAATCAGAGCTGGGAGAAAGTCATTATGGCTACAGGTGCTATTATTGCTCCCTGTATGTCTTGATGTACCACAGTCTACAGGAGATCCTACTTATCCTGCTCCTTGGGAGTTCTGTTGCTATCCGGGTCCTGGACTATGGATGAGTAGAGGGAAAGGTGGCACTTTGGTGGCCCAGTGTGCTCCATCTCCTCTGCCATGGTGGGGGCAGCCAGAATGGGCAAAAGTTTTCCTTTCCACCATGCTGAGGCACAAGAAAGGGGGTCAGGGGGACCTGACACCTCCAAATCTGTTGGAGAATAATGGGTACTCTTTGTGTGGAAGGATGAGAGATTTCTTTTAAAATCCAATAGTCTTCTGGCTGGAGATGTTTTTTCCCCCCTGTCCTTCTCTGTGCCTCTGCCCTGGAGATGTGTTGTGCTTCGCTGATTCCTTGGGAATGGGATGTGTGTGCTGGGGAGGATAATGCTGCAGCAGCAAATCCCGTGTGGGTGAGCAGTAAATAGTTATGACATCCTGCTCATGGTTTTTTCTTTGTAGGACTCGTGCTTTCTCTTGCTAAACAAACGCCAAATGAAGCCTCCTTCCTCTACAAGGGTGGTTTGAAGAGGCAGCTGGAGGCACCAGCCTTTGAAATTAGGTGGCAAACTGAGCCTGTTTCTGCTGGGTATTTTGTGGGAAATGGGGGCAGCAGGAGGAGGGTGCTGTGTCCAGCCTCCTGCCTGCCCCTTGCAGAGCTGCCAGCCATGGCTGGGGACAGAGAGCTGCTCGAGGATCTTAGAACATCATTGGGGTTTGGTGTGGAGGTGGTTGGTGAGCAGAGACAAGTCCCTGAACACCCCCTGTGTATAAATTCGGCTGCAGGGACTTTGCCAGCCACGCAGGCAGAAATCACACGGCAGCACGGTGAGGCTGCTCCAGTGATCATCCCAGAGCTCTTATCCTCAGGTCCCCTTACTTAGAGACCAGCTGCTCGCTGCACTCAAAGGGAAAGAGGAGCACACACTGTTCAAACAGCCAAGCAAAGTACCCTGGGCCTGCTGAGCCCCAGGATGGTAAATGTTATTTCCCATCTTCATTGACTTCCCGGCGTGTCCTTTCCACTGGCTCTGATTGCCTGCCTTTCCCACTCTGGGAAGCTGGGGTTTTGTCCTTTTTGGTGATTGCTCTGATCTATAAAAAGAAAAAGGGAAGGCCAGCAGGCAGCAATGAGGAAAATCAAAATTAAAGGGCAAAAATATTCATAAATAAAAAATTTCCAAGCCCTAAGTGATGTGCCTTGTTTGCCATCCACAACTTGGTGGTGATGTAGCTGAGCACTCGGATCCCAAGCTGAGCAGGGTTGGGCAGGATGCAGAGAGCAGGAATTGCAGCAAACTGCTCCTATTCTGGGATCTGGGAGGTGAACTGCGCCTGGAGGGTTTGTTTTAGTGCTGGGAGAGGTCTGGTGAGCCTTGGAAAGCCCAACAGGAGCTGCTGGGGAGAATGGAGATGGTTGGGATTTGGCAGCATCAGCATGGCCTGATGTGCACTGTGGTAGGAGACAGAAGAGTGAGAGGAGGAACCTTTGGCTCTTCCTCCTTATCTTGTTGAATGTGGAGATATACAGACATATACATATATATGGTATACCTTAGATATCCATCTGCTTCCCGTGGTAGTGGTGCTGCACCATCACAGCAGGGCAACCAGAAGGATTCAGTTTGATGTGCATTGGGTTTTGCTTGGTTGTGGTTTTGCTGTGTCAGGGGATATTTAGGTTGGATCTCAGGACAAGGTTCTTCCCCCAGAGGGTGGTTGGCACTGACCAGGCTCCCCAGGGCAGTGGGCACAGCCCCAAGGCTGCCAGAGCTCCAGGAGGGTTTGGACAATGCTCTGAGGGACAGGGTGGGATTGTTGGGGTGTCCTGGGCAGGGCTAGTAGTTGCCTCAATGATCCTTGTGGGTCCCAACTCGGGATATTCCCTGATTCTGTGTTTGGACTGGGAACTGTCACTCCTCTGCCAAGCAGAACCGACCCCAGCCCTTTTCTCACTCCAGGGTCTTATCTCTGCTGTGCCTGCTCATTGCTGTCAGCTGTGGCAGCTTTTGCTCGGGGAAGGAGTGTCAAATATCCCCCAAAAATATGCTCTGCAAGGACGAGAGATCCCAGAGCAGAGCAGAAAAGCAGCTGCTGCCTTATTACACCTGGCCTTGGACCGGCGAGTCCATCATCGCCTTGTCGGGACTCTGACACCTCGTGTAGCACAGAAATCCTGCTGGGTATAATCAGTGTTAGACAAGCAGAGAGATGGTGCCCTGCTTTGCCTAAGAGATGGGATGTGCAGAGACGGCCCAAGGAAGCGTTTTCCAGCTGGTGGATAAAGGCTGGGCAGAGGAGAGACGCTCAGGGGCTGCAAACCCCCTCCACCAGATGTTTGCCAGCGGTTGCTCCCACCCATCGTTATTTGCACTGAATTCCCTGCATCCCCTTGCTGCATTTCCAGGGCTGCACATGCCCAGCTGCATGTCCATCATGAGCTTGGTGGCCTGACCCTTGGTCATCCTCTGTTTTAACTTTCCTGGGGTCTGCTGTGTTTCACTGCAGCCCTGGAGCAAAGGAGTGCTCCTTCACGGAGCACTTCATGTGCCACAGTGCAGTCTTTTTTATTATTATTATTAAAT
>VXAY01004698.1:872225-887861 GCA_013399855.1 Oxyruncus cristatus | reverse complement strand
AAGTGTTCCTGATGTGCAGGGAGCTGAGGCTGTTGGAGGGTTTGGGGCTATAAATCCTCCGTGTGTCTCCATCCCAGGCCCTGCCTCCCGCTGCAGCACCAGCTCCGACATTCGTGGGGGGAATAGAGATATTTTATAATTCAGTGGTGGGTTTTTTTGTTTTTCTTCTCTCTTTTTTTTTTTTTTTTTTTTTTTTTTTTTTTTTTTTTTTGGGGGTTTTTTTTTTTTTTTTTTTTTGGGGGTTTTTGGGGGGTTTTGGTTTTTTTTTTTTTTTTGGGGGTTTTTTTTTTTATTATTTTTGGGGGGTTTTTGGGGGGTTTTGGTTTTTTATTTGCTTTGGGGGTTTTTTTTGTTGGTTTTGTTTTGGGGGTTTTTTTGTGTTTTTTTTTTCCTTTTTTTCTGAGAAGCAGATCTAATTTAACCCCGTGTCATCCGTTTAGAGGCCCTATTTTATCTGAAAGCTTTCGAAGGGGAATGTTTTATAGCCTGGGGTGAGCAGCGCGGGAGTAATGGATGCGGGGTGCACTTCTGGGGTGCATCAGTCTGGGGTTCAGGCAGCAGCTCCCTCTCCCCCAAAAGGGCAGAGACCCCCCTGCTCAGGGGGTACAAGCTTTTTGTGCTTTCCCTGGCCTGGGGGAGAGGCTGGTTTTGGTTTTGGGGGGCTGTCACCACGTTGAGCGACGGGTGGGATCCGCAGGGATGACGCGAATGGATTTTCGCAGTGCTGAGATTTGGGCACGGGGCTGGATCTGCCCCCTGGGCACACCCCAGAAAACGGAATATTTACAGCTGGGACAGCACTTTGCACCTACTCAAAATGTACGGGGAGGTGGGTCTGGGAGGGTCCCAAGCGATCCTTGTGTGTGTGCCACGATCCCAAAGCTGGGTGAAGGGAAAAGGCATTGGCTGCTGCAGAGGAGCTCTGAAGGGTCCCTCCGTCTCCCAGCCGGCAATGGGAAGGTTCCCTCTGCTGGCAAACGCCGGGCTCTGGCCCTGGGAAAGCTCTCGGTGATTAGACAGAGAAAGGGTTTAATTGCGAGGTGCTTGGGAACATGTCACTGCGTGTGCACACGCGTGATATCCCGTATTTACCGGGAGGAAAGGTGCTGGCAGTCCTTCCTCCTACTTATAACCCTGCTAAAGGCTTGTCTTGGGGCTGGAGGAAGAGCTCGGCTTCGCTCTGCAAGTTTTTACTCCTAAAATTAGCGCCGTGTTCGGCTCCTCAGGCGGGTGACTGTGAAATGGGTCGAAATCTGCCCGAGTGTGGTGGTGTCATTATTCCTGCCATCGTCATTAATGGTAACGTCCTCGCCATGGAATCGGTGGGGTTTAGCTCCGTTAGGAACTGAAAAGCTTTTTTTTTTTAAAAACAAAAAAACAGAAAGAAAGAAAGAAAGAAAAGCTACCAGGAATATAAAGCAGAATGGCTGTTTACCAGATGGATAAGGGGCAGAATTGCTTGAGGGACATTACAACTCCCTGTTTTCAAGATGGTGCAAAAGCACAAGGTAGAATAGATACATTAATTGATAAATAAATAAATACTCCTCGAAAACAGATGGGTCCCCCTGAGCCCAAAGCCATCTCTCTTTGTTTCCTTTCCAAGCTCACTCTTCAGAGCAGGGGCTGAGTGTGCCCGGCTCTGCTCTGCCGCAGCGTGTTCTCAGGGCATCATCTGCACCGGGGGGTTTTGCCACAGGTAATACATCTGACCTGGCCTCGAGTCTCCTGGTTTCTCTTTGTCTTGCAGGGAAAATCCCCCCTGCAGCAGCCTGAACGCCTGTTCTGCTCGGGGTTCCTTGCCCTGCAGCCCAGCTCTGCTCCTCCCCACAAAGAGGAGGTGTAAATTAGTAAATCAGCTTTTTTTTTCGGCATCTTGGGTGGTGGGGGGGGGCCCGTGGTGCTGTTCCCCAAAGCTCTGCGGGTGTAATGGGCTTTTGCAGTGTGATCTGTTCCTGGGAACAGCCTGTTGGATGGATTATTCCTTGGGTGGATGACTCCCAGCCTCCTGTCTCCTTGCGGTGAATCAGCAGGACGGGCTGGAATGGCATCCAGGGCACCCACAGAGACTTTTCTTTGCTCTCCCTCGTCTCGTGGGATGTTTCCCAGCGGCCAATACCTGGGACAAACCTGGCCCTGTGCACGCTGTGGCTCAGGAAGGTTTATCCTTCAGTGAGTGTGAGGTTGGGTGGTTGCTCAGGTACAAACCAGGGCAGGGTTTGGTCCTGTAGAAGCTCACGAAGCGTCCTCAAACTGGGCCACTGGAAAAGGTGGCTCCTCTTGTTTGTGCCAGAACCACAAAGTTCCCACCCGCCCTTTGCTGTCACTCTGAATCTCTGCACTTCATCCAGGTTGAAATTTGGCTGAATTCAGGGAGCTCGTTGCAGATTCCCTGCTGCAGGACAGGGACTGGGCTCTTTGCCTTGACCTAAACTCAACCCCAACCTGCAGCAGGCAGAGCTTTGGGCTGGGTAAATAGGAAGGTAAAATTTCCAGTGCTGGGAGAGGCTGCTGTGAGGCTGATTTCTACCCTTTGCCGTGATCGTTTGGTTCTGTTGTTGTGCAAATGTTTTAAAAATAACTAGGGATGGGAAAAAAAAAAAAAAAAAAAAAAACAACCACGAAAGTGCAGGGGGAAAGCACTGATAAACACAGCCTGAAATGCTGTTACAGGCAGACTTTAGAGCCTGAAATCACCCCAAATGTATTCTGAATTACCTGGAGCATATTTAGACAGATCTATTTTTCATTGCAGGACATTAATGTACTGACTTGGGGGATTTTTTTTTCTCTGCACAAACATTTCTGTCGCACGCTGGGAGGAAGGAGTAATCACCCTCCTTAGCACCAGGACAAGAAGAAGGACTGCGAGGGAATGGCTGGGGAGATAGTTGGGGGCATGGCTGCGAGTCTGGACTCTGGGGAGTTATTCTTTGCAGCGCAGTCCAAGGAGAACTGGAGCTTCAGAGCTCACTTGGGCTCTGGAGCCTCCTCTGATGAGGCCGAGAGTCGATTTTCTTACCTATCATGTACTATTGGCAAGGCTGTCATGCTCTGTGCAGTATTTGTATCCCTGAAGGGTTGTGAATTCCTGAGGTATCCTTTGCACGGGTCAGGATTTGAGGCGCAGATTTTATGGATTAATATAAATAGTAGCAAATGAGGTTTTTCGCCCAGGATCTGTGCTATTAGGGCACCATCCCTCCGTCAGGCACGGGCTCCGTGCAGATCTCTGGATGAATTAAACCAGCCCTTGAGCATCCTGTCTCCCAAACTCCGGTTTTGCAGCTGAATAAGAGGGTTGGGGTTGCAGCATCTCCACCTCCTTGCTGTGTCCGGCAGCGGGAGGATGTGGGAATGGGGATGCTCGGCAGGCTTGGATGGAGGAGGAGGAGGTTGCTGGAAAAATCCAGTGCAGCTGGCGGCCTGGGAAGGTCTGTGTGAGCAGCAGGTGAGGGGCAGGAGGAGCAGCACGGCAGATGTTGAGGGGCTGGCCCGGGAAGGTTTTAGGAGAGGAGGATGGAAGGCACCCGGCAAGGCGGCCCCTCCCCGAGCAGCTCCTGCCAGGCTGGACCGGCCGTGCCGGGAGGAGCTTTGCGGGGAGGGAGAAAGGAGGAAGATTTTTCCCACCTTGGGTTTGGCAGCTGCAGCTCCTGGGCTGTGCTGGAGTGCAGGGATGGAGCCAAAGGCTTCTCCTGTCTTCTGGCATTTCCAGCAGTAGCCCTGAAGGCGAAAAGGGGTCTCAGATCTCCCTCCTCCTCCCCTGTGACTGGCTCACTGCCTGCTTGGAGTAACTGTGAACATTCCCTGTGTCCTCGTGATTAATGACTGAGGCAAAGAGACACCACGGCTGCCACTCGGCTCCTGTGGTCAGCAGCCTCCCACCCAAGCTGTGCCTGACCCTGGGAAGAGCAGCCTCTCCTTGGATACGGGACCTGGGCTCATATAATATCCTTGGAAGCCCAGTGGCCTCCCTGGGGATAGCTGGGAATTCGGTGTTGCCCTTTCCAGCAAGGATTCAGGTGTGAAATCGGGGCAGCCCCAGCAGATGCTGTCAGGGCAAAGGCTGTAGCTGGGGGTGGATGCTGTGGAAGATGGCTTGGAGCATCCGTGCTGTCCCCAGGACTGGGCAGGTGTCCAAGCAGAGGACTTTACAGCAGGGATGGGCTGGTATCTAAAAAAAATGGGGCAGAAACAAGGTGAAATCTACATTTTTTTTTCCCTCTTCCACTGTTGTTACTCCACCTCCTGTTCCTAAGGTCCTACTGCATTTCCATAATCCCCTGCCTTTGGCATGGCTGTTTCCTGCAGTCCTTCATGTAAATGCTTGGTTGCTGCTTGTGGAGAGTTAAGAAGAACAATATCATTGGGAAAAATGTGGGTTCTCCCTTCGTCTAGATACTTTCCCTATTAGAAAGGCAGATGGAGATGCAGAGCAATAGGTAGGTCTAGTATTCTGCTAATAAAGTAGATCCTTCCTGCAAATACAATTTCAAGGAAAGATTCTAAGAGGATTTCCCATCTTTTAATCTGTCATACTGTTCATTTGCCAGTCCAAACCAGGGGGGTTTGTCCTTGCATCACCCTTATCTCCAGCATTTCCATGCATGGAAGTTCCAAGGCTGCTGCCTTGCTCATTCCAATTGTCATCTCCTCCATGGAGCCACATCTGTGTCAGGGCTAATGGTGTCCTCTGGACATGACAGGGATTAGCTACCAAAGCTGCTGGGTAGGGATCCACCTTCCTGGCTTTGGGAAGCCTGGTTTGAAACAGGCCAGCAAGTAAGTTTGGAGAAACCAGAAATTTTAAAAAAAATAAGTAGAGATTTCTTCAATTTTTTTATTAAGTCAGTAAAGCCTCAGTTGTCAAGAGGAGCTTGCCCTTAAACCAGTGACCCTGGTGTTACCAGTGCTGCTGGAGATCTTTATTGCTTCCATCACACTTGTCAGGGATGGAGTTTTTTCCTTGTGTTGGTGGAGACGTGACTTGTCTGGGTGCTGGGGGGGGATGAGCCGCCCAGAAGGATTTGGGGAGCAGGGTTTGCAGCTCTTCCACACATCCTGGTGCTGCAGCTGCACCCTTGCTGCATCCCCCCTTAGTGCCCCAGGCATCCCTGGGGATAACTCCATGCTTTGCAGACCCTCCTCCCTTCACCCGTGATGGAACAGGACAAAATGAGGTCAGCTGGACCACTTTCCCTTAAGGATTGAGGGGTCCAGCTTTCCTGAGGCGGAATGTTGGAGAACTTGGTGGATGGAGACTAATAGCAAAGGAATGTGTCTCGACCCCCCCACCTTCCCCAGCCCCCACCACCCAGTTTTCCTTGTGGGAACTGGCTCCTGGTTGTTCCCGCCTAAATAAGGCAACAATTTGCCAAGTAAAAGGGGAAGAAAGTGGCGGTGACAGGAAGAGAAAAGGGAACATTAAAAACCACCCAAGGTCCTCCAGAAGAAAGTAGTGTGGGCTGGAGAAGGATCCTTGAAAAATATAAGGCATGAGTCCGAAGGAAGGGGAAGGGGAGCATGCCAGATTCCCTTCTAATCCCCTCGACAACAGCCAGATATAGTGGCTTGCCAGACTTTCCCCTGAGCTTGTTTTGCTTTGGGCCAGAGATTTTTGCAAACTCTGGCATGTTGGGAATTTTAATCAGGGCCGGGGCCTTGTTCGTGGTGGCGTTTATAAATGTGAGCGGAGGAGAAAGTCCAGATTTCGCCCTTAAAGAAACAAAACAACAAAAACTACCAACCAAAAAAAAAAAAAAACCAACCAACAACAAACAACAGCAGCAAAAAAACCAAACTGGGGGGAAAAAAAAAAAAAAAAAGAAAAAAAAAAGAGGGAAGCTTACAAGCTGTTCCCATCCTCATTCTGTCCCGGCTGATGGAAAATCACCGGCGCTTGCCTCATGTAAATGGCACTTTATCCACTGGAAATGTGAATGCTGTCACCAGTGCCCAGGTCTGTCAAGCTTATCAGCTGAGCTACTGAGACGGAGAGATGCACCCGGCCCTGTTCACGCCAGGAGAGTGATGGATAATAACATTTGGAGGGGAGAACAGGCAGCGAGGCTGACGGACGGGAATTAAGGCGCCCTGTGGAAGTCCGTCGCTTATTCGCTCCTGGTTTCATATTCAGGGGAAATGGGGTTTGCTTTCCCCTTAGTTTGCTTGCTTCCTTTCATGCTTTTGAAGAGTCAGCCCGGCAGAATGAATTCCTTTCTCCCCTCGCTCCCATCCCTGCGGGTGTCGTTCCTCATTTGCACTCGTAATAGGCTCCGGCAGATTTACTTTGGGGGCTTTGGGTGCTGAGAAAAAGAGGGATTTGGGGGGTTTGGAGACAAAACAAGTGGAGGTGGGGGAGCAATGGATCCTCCTCCTCCTGCTACCCAGGCAGAGCTGTTGGAATGAGGGATTGCAGCCAGGAACATGGTGATGGAAACACCACCAAGGGCTATGAAGGCAACAATGCGGAAGAGGGATGGAAAGATGCTCCAGCAGTGGCTTTGGAGGTGTTTCAGTTTAAAGGAGATGTTTTCCCAGCCCTAAAAGAGGGAAGAAAGAGAGTCTGGAGATGGTTTCTTATAAAAAAAGAGCAGCTGAGCAATGAAGGCCAAAATAAAGGAGGTGCAAAAGTTGATTTTTATGGGAACGAATCGTCAACTTGGCATCAAGGCAGGGATAGAAAGGTCTCTACTCTCATGGGAAAAGAACCACCAGGAGGAAGGGTCTGTTCCCACCCAGTGGGATCTCTCCTTAACTAGCCCCAGCCCTTGGAGGGATTATTAATGCAGATCAGAGCTGCGTTCCATATGTATGATCCTGAAATATCTGCTTCCAGAGGGGACCTCAGGCACCAGGGCTATAATGTAATGAGTTAAACTGCTTGTTCACAGTTCCACTAAAAGCAAATGGACTGGGAATTTGTTTTAAAAAACTGGACGGAGCTTTATCGGCCAATTAATCAGGATGTATAATGGATAAATTAAAGGGCAGAGTCAAGCGAGGCTGCCAAATAAAAACCAATAAAGTGCAATCTGCAAATGGACATGACATTATGGGATGCTGCACAACAGCAGCAGAGGAGGGGAACAGCACGTGGCCTTGGGCTGCCCAGGTCGCCTTGGCTTCCCAGTCCACATCTTGGAGGAAAACCCATCTTGGGGCTTAAACCTGGGGAAGTGTCGCTGCTTGAGGGGTATCACCATTCCCCCCGGTAAACTGGAAGTTGGATGAGCCACTGGCTGGCTCCAGGGAGACTGGAGAGCTGGGGAATTCAGAAATACAGATGAACAGCGGGCAGCCCCCGGGGGTGAATTTTGCAGCCCCCACGGGACCATGTTTTTGCCTTTCTTTTATTGACGTTGCTGGAAATAGCAGCACTTGAGGTCCCTGAACGCACCAGTCGCTGCTCTGCCGCTTTTATGGGCAAAGGCCTCGCAAGGAGCACAGGCAGGGGGCTGAAAGGAAGAGCCGGCAATGGCAGGAACGAGATGGAAGAGGTAATTTCCTCCCAGGCTGTGCAAGCTCTCCACAGTTGATCAGGCGCTGGAAGAGCCGCGCGGAGCTCCTGCGGCTCCCTCGGCGCGGAGACCCCTCCGGCTGCCCCCGGCAGGCATTGGGAGCAGCAGCTTGGCAGATTTATGATCCTCCTCCCCACGTGCCTCCGTGGGTGGGGGATTTTCTCCCCCCCAATTAAACCCAAGCAGCAAATTGACTTTGCAGGCAGGGCTGGCGAGGGGGGCTCAGCTGCGGGGTGGGTGGTGTTGTCCTTCCAGGCTGAGCTCCTGCAGTGCTCGGGCTCCACAGCCAAGTTGTAGCTGTCCTGTAGGTTTAAAATGTGAACAGGCTCTGCTCTCTGCCTGCCGTGGTCATCCTGCTTCCTTGGGCTTTGCGCTGTGCCAGTCGTAAAACTGGGGGGGCCCTTCCCTCCGGGTGATTAGGGCTCCGTTGGGCTTCCTGGGAAAACGGGGTGGCATCTGCTTCTCCAGCTCTGGGTGTCATCTCACAGCTCCGGCTGGGGCCTCTTCCAGGCCACTTGGCACATCGCAGGTGTTTGATGCATCCTCTGAAGGGACAACAGAGATGTGAACCTGTCAGGAAGCAAAGGCACAAATAACCAGAAATAGATTTTTAGTTGCTTTTTTTAATATTTTTTTTTTTTGGAAAGTGAAAGTGTAAAAAAAACCCAAAACCCAAACCCGTGCAAGAACTTCTTTTGGGCCCTTGCTAGAATAAAAACCAGCGGGGGAATGGGACCATCAGGGCACTGCAGGCAAGGAGGGAATGATATTTTAATTATTTGAAGCAATATTTAGCTTAATGAAAGACAGATTGATGGCGAAGGAGGTGTCTAGAGCTGTGGCCGCGCCTTTTCCTCGGGAGCCTCGGATGCCAGACTGGTCCCGCCGCGCGTGTTCCGCGGCGCTGCCCCCCTCGGAGAAGCTTCCATAAGGAAATCTTCTAGTTGAGAGACGAGGCCAAACCCTGACGAGCATATTGTTTGTGAGCAAACACCGACAGCTCGTTCCTCAGCTGCTCAAACGGCACAGCCATGTGTGACTTCCAGCCGGCTCCGTCAGAGCCTCGCTCGGCGTTCTCGTCCTCGGCCGTCCGCGTCGTGCCCCTGATGATGCCGCTCTGGGTTGAGGCAGGGCTGCGTCTGGGCGGTCCTGGTGGGCTCCACGAGGACTTTCACCACTCCCCTAAGTCTCATGTCTTCTTGGAAACCAACCCCCCCGGGCACCTGCCTGCTTTTCCAGGGTCTTAAACCTCCGTCTCCTTTCCCTGTCCTGCCCCCAAAACCACAGGGGGTCCAAGCTCAGCATGTGCGTGGAGGGTTCGGACTTCCCATCCCAGGCACGGAGAAACACTCCTTGTTTCCCTAGCTGGGGGTCAGGGGCCGAGGGTTGTCTCAGAAAGGAGATTGGGATTAAGTCTGGTGGGTGTTTTGTCCACTGGAGGGTCTTGGAGCTGAGGAGAGGCGAAGGGCAGGTCACAGTCCATCTGCTCCCCTGTGCCAGCCGTTCCCATTGTTCTTTTGAGGTTGTGGTGTCATGGCTTTGGAGGAGTGGGGGATTGCAGTGGGAGGAGGGAGCTGGGCTGCCTGGGATTACGGCACTGCAGCGGGAAAGGGAGCTGCTGGCATCCCTGTCTCGCAGAAACACGGGATGTTCATCCCCTCCCGCCTGCACAGGGGCTGAGCGGCAGCTCTTTGTCTCCCTTTTCCTGCTGTGGGTTCCTCAGAGCCCTTGAAAGGCATCTCCCTGCTCCCCTGGAGGTTCTCAGGGATCAGGGCATGCTGGTGGGGTGTATCCCGATGGGTGCTGAGCACCTGCATCTCCTGAGCATCCCTCCCTCAGGCAGCCTCAGTGCTGAGCTTGCTGACTAGGGGCTCTCGGGATTAGTCTCCTGGACCGACTCTGCTTCCAGAGGCTCAGACTCAAAGAGGATTTGCCCAGAGATAGAGGAAATCTTCACCAGCACATTTGTTTACTCGCGAATCACAACCGTTCCCGCGCGCCCAGGCCGAGCTTTGCGTCGTGTTTGCAGGCAGCAGAGACCAAGAGAACTTGCTGAGCAAGGAAACGGCCCTGTTGGGTGCAAATATTCCCTCATTCCCACGGGGAGAAGGTGACAGCAGGGAGGTGTTGGGTTGCTGTTGAGTTGCTCACTGCCCGGTGGCAGAAGAGATGCTCCTTGTAAGTGGATGGTCCTCGCAGGGGACTTTCCTTGCCAGGGATGCTCCTTGCCCAGCTGCATCCCTCTCCTGGTAAAGGAGTCCTCCTCACCTCTCCTGAGGAGCCTTCCTTCCCTGCACCCCTCGTGCCACGGGGTGGGGGAGCCGACGGCTGCAGCGTGGGAGAGGGTTGGAACCCGGAAAATCTGGGCATGTTTTCTTCGTTTGGACAAATAGCTTATTCTCTGAAAAACTCGGTTGTGGGTCGGCCAGCGCCATCTGTGAAGCCCTGCCAAACGTGGTGAAGAGTTTCAGCCAAGGCAGAAAGAAAAGGAAAAATTAAAAAGCCTGGAAAATGTCCATTTCCAAAACCGCTTTGCAAAACAAACATTTCAGGTCTTTCCTTCCAAATTACGTTCCCTGTTGACATGTGCCTGTTTAATAATATATATATATATATATATTTTTAAAGGGTTTGGAGAAGCTGACCTCAAGCACTCGGGTTATTTGATTTGTGGCTTCTGTGTGGGAAATACTTTTGCTCCCTGGACACGAAGCTACAGGAAGAGCAGCCCCAGGCTGCTCAAGGACCTGTTTGGTGCCTGTGCAGTGACTGTTGCAACCCGTCCCCACCCATGGCAGGGGGTACAAGTCTGTGTGGTGGCACTGAATTCTCTGGGGAAGGGAGACAGGTTTTGGAGTGCAAATATTCCAACGTCTACTTGGGCTCTTAAGCTGGAAATTGAAATTGGGAGCCATGGGAGGCAAAACCGACTGGGTTTGCTGTTTCAAAGGCTTTTCTGGGAGAGCTGGGCTACACTTGCTTCTGTTCCCTCTTCTCCTTTAATATCACTCTTTCCTGGTACCTCCTCTTCCTCGACAACCTCAGTTTCCCATCTGCATTTCTCCAACAGCTGTGAGCCCCAGAACAGTGTCACCAGTCCTTTCTCACTCTTGGATTTTCATGGGGAAGGGAGAATAACTGGGGGTGGTTCCCAAAATAGGACGAATCGTGTAGTAATTGAAGTTTAATGAGGCTTCTTGGACATCATCTGGTTGAACATTCTGCTGATGTGGAAACCATGTCCATGGCACCGACGTTATCAGAGGATCCCGGAATGGCTTGGCTTGGGAGGGACCTTAAAGCTCACCTGGTCCCACCCCCTGCCATGGGCAGGGACCCTTCCCACTAGCCCAGGTTGCTCCAAGCCCCGTCCAACCTGGCCTTGGACACTTCCAGGGATCCAAGGGAAGCCACAGCTTCCCTGGGCAACCTGTGCCAGGGCCTCCCCATCCTCACAAGGAAGAATTTTTTCCTAATATCCCATCCAAACCTGCTCTCTGGCAGCGTGAAGCCGTTCCCCCTTGTCCTGTCGCTACATTAATTTGCCTGATGCTTTTAAAACTGCTCTGCCTGCAAACCACCGGGCATTCCAGTAAAATGTGCCTCCAGACCAGTGGCTGCAAGGAGGTCTTGGAGTCATCAGCTTGCCTGAGCAGTTTATTTGGCTAAATATGCCATTGATTTGTTTGGGCTGCATTCCAACTGCGTGGGCTTTGTAAGTCGATACAACTCCAGTCCTGCTCTCCACAGTCGGTAATTGCAAGGGAGCAGGTTATCTTTGGAAAGTGCAGTGCTCTGCGTGTGTGCTCGGACTACAGGCCATGGGAGGGTCATTGCCAGGAGAAGAGCAGGGTCAGGGCTTGCTGGGCTGTTGGAGAGCAGAGGGAGAAGGAGGGAAGCGAGGGTGCCACATTTCCAAGTCGCTCAAGGAAGATGAGGGAGAGATGCCGTTGTGTTCACTTTGCTCCGGCTGGTCGTGGCTCTGCTTTCTGAGCACCCCACAATCACAGGAGGGGGCACAGTGGAAGGGACCACATCTGGGCCGTCCTCCCTGCTCCATCCCAAAGCGCACGGCACAGGATTGTGTCCAGGCAGTTCTGGAATATCCCCGGTGAGGGAGACTCCACGCCCTCTCTGGTTGATCTGTTCCTATGTGCCACCACCTGCAGAATAGAGAAGTTCTTCTATTACATACAAGTTTCCATCAGCTGTGGGTCTGTCCCCACTTTGTTGTGCCCATGAGGGCGTGACCTGTCCCTCGGCTAATTTGTGGTGCTGGTTGGAGAAGCACAAAGGTGTCTGGTGGAGGAGACTCTGCCTGGGAATGAAGAGGTCCAGGCTCTCTCTCCGCTTGCTGTCCCTTCCCTCCACCGTGCTGTGCTGAGCGTGGTGGGTTCATTCCCTGATTTGGGCATTGTCCTGTTTCCCAGTGCAAATCCAGTCCCAGCAGAGTTGTTACCAGCTCAGTAGTCGTTGTGTTATGTGATTATAACAGTTATTAGTGACTATAACACTTACAGTTGACTCTACTAACCCCAGAGTAAAACCCTCTGGGTGGCAAAGGGGTTAAATAGCAGCCTGCTGGAGCCAAGGGCAGGTCGAGTGGGGCTGGTTTTTCTTTTCCCTTTCTCTTAAGAAAATCTCTTAAAGCAGACAACATAAATACTCAATTTTCCCCCCTAGAAACACAGGTTTTTTCATCAGACAACTGCAAGCCCTGGCCCTCAACATCAAGCTCCACAAACCTGTTCAAAAAACCCAGGCAGGAGGATTTAACAGGTCCATTTCTCAGCAAGAAACCTAATATTGCTTAAAAAAAAAAAAAAAAAATCACTTTACATAACTGCACTGGAGAACAGGAACACGGGCAGGTTGTAAGTGCACCCCTTCCCTCTGGGGATGTTTCTCTGAGCTAATCACAAGCATGACCTCGGTGTCCCTGATTGCAGGCAAGGTCTGTGCTGATTTCAGGGGGAGCCTCCAGGCTCTTTAATCCCGAGCCTAACGCTGCCCCCAAAGCCAGCCTGTCTTCCCATCAGCAAACACAACGCAGCTTGTCAGGCCACAGCCCCGCCGAGCCCGCGATGCCAATCAAGGCGCATTCATGAGGCCGGGCAGGGTCTTCTTGCTCTCTCCAGTGATGTGTAATTAGTATATATTTAGACTAACGAGTTCCTGGCTCGCAGGAGGGATGCAGTCAAGGCTAATTCTGCCCCTCGCAGGAAGGAGGGGTTGTATGGATGCTTTCCCAGGACGCTCGGGCAGGGAGGTTGTTCCTTTTGGGCTCTTTCAAGTCGAGCTGCTGCCATGGGAGCTTCACCTGTGCCCTCAACACACAGGGGCTTGGAAAAGCAGAGCGAGTATCTGGATTTTAAGTGCCTCCCCTGCTCTGTTAACACTGTGCATGGAGAGTTTTCCATGGGATGTTGTGCCATGAGGCTCTTGTCCCGCGCAGATGCTGATTTACAGCGCCTGCTCCCACACATGGGTTTGTTTTTAATGCTGGCATTTATGAGCTGCCTTCCATCCAGTGTCCCTGTCACTTCCACGCCCGCCACCGATTGCCAGGGAATAAATACAATTAAAAAATGAATCCAATCAGCATGTCCTTAGGATGGGGAGAAGGAAAAAACAGTGTGTGTGGTGCTCGTCCCCCTTCTCTCTGGGCTCGCTGCATCCCTTCGCCATCCCAGCAGCTTTTAGTGTGTCTTCACTGGTGCTGGAGCACAAATAAAGTGTGGAACAAGAATTTTCCATATCCCTTAGAAACACAGAGGGAAGAAGGCGATGGTAGCCAAAGGATGGAACTGTCAGACTTGAAGAAAAGCTATTTCCAGGCAGGGAGGAGGTGCTAATTAAATTAAACTTGAGATTTCTGCCACTCATTCCTGAGCGAATCTGAAAAAAAAACCACCAACAACAACAAAAAAACCCCAACAACACTCGAAAAATAAAAATAATTTTAAAAATAAATATAACAAACAAACAAACAAAAAAAGATCAAAACAACCAGGTGGGGAGGGGATTGCTGACTGCAGGGTTTGCTGCTGTTATCTACCTGGTGCCTCTCTCTGAGCACATGTGGAGCCCTTTGGAGCTGCCTTCCCTTTGATGCTGTGATTGATTTCCCCCGAGGGATGGGAGAACACTACCTGGGGAAGCAATTTAGGAGTATTTTTAGTTTTGTGAGCACCAAGGGGGATTCCACAGCAGGGCTGAGCTCTGCGTGCCTGAACCTCTTGCAGCCCAAAGCCCGGCGCTAGGGGTTGGGTGGGAGGATGGCAAAGGTAGGAAAGCAGGATCAGTGCTGTAAAAACAGGGAATCCTTTATAGCTCAGCCTCCACAGGCTCTGGCACAGGTTGCCCAGAGAAGCTGTGGCTGCCCCAGGATCCCTGGAAGTGTCCAAGGCCAGGTTGGACGGGGCTTGGAGCAACCTGGGGCAGTGGAAGTTGTCCCTGTCAGGTGGAAGTGGAGGAGATTTAAGGTCCCTCCCAACCCAAACCATTCTGGGATTCAGCGCTGGTCCATGAGAGATCTGCCCCAAGAGAGCACTTGGAGGCAGCAGTCCAGAGCAGGAAGAAGGATGGAGGAACTTTGCTCTTGTGGAGGGCAGAGCAATCAGCTTAGGAAAGGCAGCTGAGGTTGGAGATGTCGCTCGGATTGATGGTATCCCAAAAAATAAAATAAAATAAAATAAAAAAATCGCTTGGGTTCAACTCACAAACAAAATGTTTCAAAATGTCAGTGGATTTAAAATCTGGGAAAATATTCTGACTGGATTTCACTCCCTTGCCTCGGTACAACCAGAGCACTCTGCTGTTTGCTTTTGGGCTCTCGGGTGTGGGGCTGGTATAAAGCAAATGTAAAGGAAAGGTTGTGGGGAAAGACTGTTTTAAGCGGAGTTTGGAGTTAAAATGCAGACCCAAAGGGTGGTGAATTGGTGTGTTCATGAAGCTTCTCCCTTTGCCAACCCAGGACTGAGTAACAAGAATAACACTGTCCGCAGAGCATCTCATCCATCCCTAATGATGAGGTGGGGACAGAGGGAGCCAGAGCTTCTGGGTGCTTCTCCAGACTCTGGGAAAAGCTTGGACCGGAGATTTGGGATGGGTTTTTGAGCTCTGGGCAGCCAGTGGAGATGATTCCCGCCGGCTGGTGCGACGCAGGAGCACAGGGAGGAGCGCTGCAGGCGCAAGGAGCAGGCTGGGAGGGGAGATGCCCAGCTCCAGCCCCCCTGGCACAGCCCTGTCTCCATTCCAGATGGATTTTCCCATCCTGTGGGATTGGCCTTTGTGGAGCTGAGCCTGCTGATGAGAGTCAGGGTGCTCTAATTGGCGAGGAACCGGTCCTGAAATGTCACAAAGATTTATATTGCAGCACAGCCTCTCCAGGTGCTAATTGTGCTACAGGCCTTGGATAATGGCTCCAGGAGACAATAATCCCAGGCTTCCCTGCGCTCCATCCTCTTTTTTCCCCCTTTTTATTCACTTGGAGGGCTGGGAGGGGTGAGTTCCAGTGATGTCCCCTACCTGCCCTGTGGGGAGAGGTAATTCTGTCCACAGGGAAAAGTGGGGAATAATAGAAAATGTCGCTGGGGGTGTGACTGAGGGGTGGGATGCAGCTTCTCTGTGCCGCTGACACAGGAAAATTTCTGGACAGATTAGAAGTGTGAATGCTGGGAGACTTCCCTGCAAGTGTTCTGATGTGGGGCACCGAGCTTTGAAGGGGAAAACCCCAGATTTCCTCCCTCCACGAAAAGAAAAACCTCAGATGGGTTTTTTCTCCCCAGAGTGGCAGTAGGTTACTGAGGTGAGCCATCTCTGAGGGTCTGACCCAGCCAGTCCCACCTGATTTGGGTAGTCCTGAGCAAGGGGGAGGTCGCTGTGGGTGAGTAATGATGTCTTTTTGTCAGACAGGACAAGTTTTTTCCTTCCCCAAGTGAAACAACAATATTGATCTCTCGCCTTGGTCAGCTACATAAAGACCATCTGCATTAATCTGATTTAATGGGGATTTAGCTGGCATGGGAGTGAACCTGTTACTGTTCTAATCTCATTTCAGCAACACACTGCTGCCTTTTTAATACTGTTTTCCTTCCCTCTTTCCCCCCCCCCC